>JAULJZ010116481.1:0-11365 GCA_032270985.1 Heliamphora pulchella
CCCAAATCACAAAATATAATTTTGAGAAATCTTAAAGGTTTGATAATCTTGAGGGTAGTTTATCCCCCTCATGGTTATCCATTATTATCCAATAGAAGAACAACAAATTTAACTATTCATCCTTTCTTTATTTCAATCATGGACTACATCAACCTTTGATGGTACTTTTCAACCTTGATGTGATACTGTATCATATCCTCTCTATCTCTCTTTTTTTTTTTTGTAATAAAAAAGAGACATTAAGTTTTAATATATTTTTAATTAATAATAAATTAAATAAAAAATACATCAATAAAAATAAAATAGCTCTTAAAAAAAAACTTCCACAAAAATAAAACATTAAACCCTAATTTAAGATAAAATACAAACTCTTACGAGAGAAAGATCTAACATTACATAAAAAAAAAATAGCCATATGTACTATTATTTTGTAATTTTAATCAAGAGAATCATTATTTTCAAATACGGGATAACTCTCTTAAATTAACCAATAAATGTTGGAATAAAGACAAATTGATCCAAATAAATAAGTATTTTGTTTTAATGATGTGTTGTAATTAACCCAACCTGTCATTTAGCTCAACAGTGCTTTTGGAATAAATTTTAAATCCACACAATTATTCGTAAATTATGCGTTTAAAAAAAACTCAAAAATATATTTTTTTAAAATTAACTAATAATAAAGTCTTTTTAACCCCTTAAACCCTTTATTCGTGGAATAATTATTTAAGGTTTCTTTTTTAGGTATTGAATTTGCTTTCAGCCAGATATCTTTTTTATATAGTTTTTTTGTTTTGTTTTAGCGTTGGATTTTTCTCATTATAAGAAATTTTAAAAATAATTTTTTTTGGGTAATTAATTTGAATTAATTTTCCTTAAGAAAAAATAGATAAAATAAAAAAATCCACCTTAATTAAGGTGAACTTTTGTCAATTTCAGTCAAAGCATTTATGCTTTTTAGATCTGTCTTATTAAGAAATTAGACCCAAAAATAATTGTATAAAAAAAAGGATAAAAGTCATTCCAAACATTGCCTTGCCCTATTTGGGACATCTAAAAAGCCATTCCAAACATTGCATTTCGATAGTATAGGTTTTTTCTATAGTAAAAAAACAAAGGTGTGTAGTTTTTTTTAGAAAAAAAAAGAGAGAAAATAAAAGTTATAATTGAATTAATTTTGTGGGTAGCTTTTTATTTTTTGTTAAATTATTAAATATGTTTTTATTTTTTGTTTTTAAGTTATAATGTTTAAGATATTAGCACGATTTTTTTTATTATAAAGAGTAGAGTTAAATTTTTAATGAAGAATATTATAGTTATTTTACTCAAATAAAAAGTTAGTATATTTAGAATGTGTATAGATTTTGTTTTTTAAATAAAAAAATCAAAAATAGTTATTTGATTTTTTATAAAACAAAAATCAAATGGTATAACTTAAAACAAAAAAAAAATCAGCTTTAATTTTATCTAATAAATAAGAAAGTCCCATTTAGTAATTAGATTGTAATATTACTCCAAAAAAAATTAAACAATTTCTTTTAACCAACAGACCATGTCTGCACATTCAACAAACTATTTTCCTAGAAGTTTGAACCCAAGGTTGGTAATCACTAGAGGGGTACAGAGGTAATTTACAAGATGCATGAGTCCAAACAAAGGAAAAGTTGGATGCATGATGAAGAGAGAGGTTGATTCTTTGATTTCTTTCTACCAAAGACAAGAACCTTTAAGCTCAGCTCAACCACTACTATCAAATATAGAGACTTTTACCAGTTTATCCCGTGCTATATGTATAAATATGGATAATTGATTAAATAAAAATAAAATATAAAATATAAAATATAAAATATAAAAATTAAATTTTTGACTATTTAGAGTTTGTTAAATCTTTGACTACTTTGAGTTCACAAAAAATATTTGAGTACTCAAAATTTTAATTATTGTGTTTTATTTGTATTTAATAGATCATTTGTCGTATGTACATGTATTATTTTTTTAATCCAAAATGCCATTAGTACTTGTTTGGCAAATCGTTTTAAAGTCTATGTTTTGACTTTTTAATTTAAAGTTTTAAAAGTTAAAAAATCTAGTTTTTTAACTCTTAGTTTTTACTCTATAGGCTTTTTGACTTTTTTAATAATAATTTTTAATTTTTTCTTTTGATTTTTAGCTTTTTGAATTTTTGGTATTTTGACTTTTTTGTTTGAAAAAATCTCATTTAGATTGAAGAATAATTTTAAAATTTCACATCTGACTTATTTAGTTTTTTTAGTGGCTTAAAATTTTTTAATTTTTCAACCAAATAAATTTTTAACTTTTTAATTTAAAATGACTTAAAATTAAAAAATCAACTTAAAAATCAAATTGTCAAAAAACACTGTTGTAGGTAATGATAGCCACATCTTTTTATCCTTTTTCCTCTGACCTTGGGGTACCCCTCCACAAATGCAGACAGCAACTTCAGTGATGGGTAAGTTTTTATAGTTATCTTCCCAAACTCAATTTTGGCCACTTGTTGTACAAATGGTCCCATGGAATTATTCACCAAGTTCCAAATTCAAATTTCTTGGTTGATCTGATGATTTCTATCCAGTTTGTCATTTTTTTTAAAAAAAATGATTTTTTCTTTTTTACAAAAGAAAATAAAAAAGAAGAAGAAGAAGAAGATTTTAAGCTATAGTCCCTATTTGGAATAGCTTCAAAAAAAAATATAAATAAAAATTTTTGTGTGTAAAAAAATTAATTTTTAAATCATACTGTGTGACAGATAAATTTTATAGTTGATATGAACAACCTTTACGCAATTTATTGTTTTTTTAAAAAATAAAATAACTATAATAATTTTAATTAAAAAGTTAAATTTACTCACAAAAACTAGTTGTATCAGTATCTTAAACATTATAATTAAAAGGCAAAAAACAAAAAAACATATTAAATATTTTAATAAAAAACAAAAAAATTACCATAGAAAAATATCCAATCCCAACCCATTTCAGCTAGAGGCTAATTCAAAGGCTCAGCAGCGCCGCGTCAGGAGAGGCGGAGGCGGCGGAGCAGCAAGGATGGCGGTGGAGGCGCAAAGCATGAAACAGGAGCGCACCCGCCACCGCTCCCAGAGTTGGGGCGGCGAGATAAATCCATACGCCGTCGAATTTTCCGGATAGGATTGCGGGTCCCAGTGACCTTGCCGGGTTCATGGATCCTCCTGAAACGGGTCTGCAATTGGAGATGATGGAATTTATGAATAACAATTGCAAAAAAATCGATAGCAAGTTACTGAAATTATAAATTTTTATATTATAAATAAAAATATGTAATTATTATTTTAAATAAATATTATAATGCTTGTTAAAAAGTTATCAATTTGTAGATTGTGTTTGTATTAGCTTTTTTTTAGTAATTTTTAGGCTTTTTGAATTTTTTGTAAAAAAAATAAGTATCAAATTATGTACAGAAAGTTAAGAAAGTGAAAAAAAACCAAATAAGCTAAATCAGTTAGTTTTTTTGTTTTTTAAGCCAAAAAATTGTAAAAATAAATTAACCCAAACACATGTAAAATTGGGATAACAATGAGGGGTGGAGGCAAAGAAATTATTGTATAGGTAGAGAATATCACGTCAGCATAATGAGGTGGTGTGTCTATTTAATACATACATGCCATAAATTTTTTTATTATAGGATCATGTTAATGTGTAATAACCGTTAATCTTTTATTATAAAACTATTTTTTAAACTTACACATATATTACATTTATGTATTAGTTGGACACACTACATTAACATACTAGCATGTCGTTCGGTACCCATTAAACAATTCCTAGGGGAGGCAGCGGCGAAGTGGGGGGAGAAAAGATATTGGAGAAGGTGCGGGTTGGCACGGAGGCAGGGATATGTCGAAAATATTTTTAAAAATTTTAAATTAGTAATATTAATAAGAATTATAAATAATATAATAAAATAAAAATTAAATATTGGTGATTCATTTGACTAAAAATATAAATATAAGCAATAAAAAATAAATCATGCTAATCACCGCTCATTGTATGGTAAATAATAGGTTAATGGTAATAAAAAACTTCTAATATTAATACACTTTTAAATGTGAATTTTATCACTTTCACAAATATTAATACATTTTATACAGATATTTATACACTTTTTACTTATTATTCATCGCTTATTGGGCTGTGGATAGCAAAATTCATAAAAAGTAAGGAATAAAAATAATATTTTTATGCTATACTTTTATTACATTTTTTAAAATAGGTTTTATATGTGCATTTATATTTTAAAAATATTTATTATATGTAATCGGAGTAAAGTGAAAAAAAATAGAGCGAAAAAAGCAAATGTCATTAATTCTCACTTTATTTGTTATCGAGGCAAAAAAAAACTTTGTACATAACCGAAAAAATTATTTGTGTTTATTTATTTAAATAATAAATTTTAAAAAATAATTTTAGCAGTAATAAACAATTCTTAAAACGAATTTCAAAGTGTTAGGACATGCCCGGTGATCAGAACTGCAAGTCCGATTGCTGACCCGACAACGAACCCGGACAAATGACCAACCTGCAGAAGATCAAATTACAAGTTAAAATCTGGTTTCTGGGAAAATAATAGAGAATAAGGTTTTTCTTCCCACTCCTTTTTTTTTTTTTTGAATTTTTAAAATTTATTGTTAAACTTTTTTATTTTTTCAAACTTATCTCGATGAGAATAAGAAAAAAAATTTGATCAAAAAAATAATAAAAAACACTAAAATATAAACAAAAAACTGGCTTATTAACTTTAATTTTTTTTCTTATTTTTTAGTGTTTAGTCATTTTTTCATTTTTTCTCATTTCGTTTCGATAAGATAAATCAAATAGTAAAAAACTATTATCAAAATATTTTTTTAAAAAATGACTAATAAATAAATAAATAAAACTAAATTAATAAATCGTTATCTCAAACCGAGTAATTAAACTGGATTTGTTTTGTAACTTTTCATTTTGCAATCACTTTGATGGTTGAGAAGTATAAGTGATGAGCCCATTTTATATAAGGACATTATGCAGTACTTCTGACATGAAAATGTTTGATGTATATTAAGTAAATTATTTTTATCTTTTATTTATCTCACAAAGGTAGTATAATATTGTTTCACTTAAAATATTTTTCATGTTGAATAGAAGTACAACGTAAGTAATGCTATATAGTACTTTAGAACTGTCGAATAATTACTCGAATAACGTCGAACATTTTTATTTGTTCAATGCATATTAAATGAGTCACTTTTATCTCTTACCTATTTCATAAAAGTGATATAATATTGTCTCACCTGAAATATTTTTCGCACTAAATAAGAGTATAACGTAAGTAATGTCATATATTTAGAACAATTGAATAATTACTTAAGTAATGATCGAACATTTTTATTTTTGAAGGGTACCACCACATATGCAATGCCATGTGATATATTTTGAGATTACCACATAAACAATATCGCGTGATACACAGATAGTTCATATTATGAAAAATTGAGTCTTACATATTTAGCTTGAGAAGCCAAGGAGGAAGCTAGGAACATGATGAAGAAGGTTGCAATGAGCTCCACCAAGAAGGCAGAAGTGGGTCCCTGAAGTGGTCTGGTTGTCATGACTTCTGGTTTTATGGTATACACAAAACTCCCCACATATGTTGCCAACAATGAACCCATCACTTGTGCAACAATGTAGAGAGGAACCTTCAAAACAAATCACCAAAAAAAAAAAAAAAAACTTCAATTTCTTTTTCCAAAATCAATCTAAGAGTCTCAAGTTTTTAAATTTAAATAGATTATTGTTAGATATAAGTACCTGTTTGGTTTCTCTAAAAAAAAATCAAAAACCCATAAACAAAAAAACTAAATAAATCTAAATCTCTGTTTTTGCCCGAGCTTATCCCAAATACTTTATTTTTGCATTTTCTAAACTTCATGCATATTTTCATTTTCTTTTATGTTTTTGATTTCTCTGGTCAGGAGGAATCTAGAAAGTAATTTTGTACTAATATCAAAATAAAGTTATTAAAGACGAAAATAAACCATATTTTGGTTGAAAATAGTTTTTTTTCTATTTTTTTATTTTTTAAGTTTTTTATTTAAATATTTTATTTTTTGATTTCTCGTTGACAAAAAAAATATAAAAAGTACAAAGAATTGAACAAAAGTTAAAGAGAAATTTACTTAAAACGAAAAAAAAACTATTTTTTAAAGAGATTTTAACAAGCACCTTTATTATTTTTTTAACTTTTTTTTTCATATGTTGCTCTTATACTTTGTATTTACCCTTTTGATTCCTCTGTATTAGAAGAATCCAAATAACAATGGGTTCAACTCCCGCCCCCTTCTCCCAGGCTTCGGCCTCTTTTGTAACCCCAAAAAAAAATAAAAATTTAAAGAGTAATTTTTTTTTTATCAAAGAAGAAATAGCTCATAAAATGAAAAATTACATTTTCACTTTCCTAATTCTTTTTACTAAGAGATATTGACAAAATAAGAAAATTTAGACCAAATTTGGAAAAAAAAAAAAATACTTGAGAATGGGTTGGTTACTTTGGACCATGGAAATTGAGCAGAAGTTGCAAAAGCAATGGTGATAGCAGGGTTGACATGAGCTCCAGAGATGGCTCCAATGGAGAAAACCACCACCACCACTGACAGCGCTGCGGTGGCTGCATATGTTGACAGCCCAACTTGGCCGCCCATCCGTCGCGTGATCGCCTCGATCGCACATATACAGAACACCAAAATGAATGTCCCCATTGCCTCTGCCAAAACCTGCATCAGTTATCGAGCCGATATGATAGGAGTGGTATAGATTGAGGATAAGTTAAGAGAAAATATATTAAGTTGATCTGAATACGTACAATGCAAATCAGTTGATGCAGAAAAAAAAAATAACAAGAACTCGAGTAATAAAAAATATTTGGGAAGGCGTTGACCTAAATTCATATGAAATGCTGTATGAAGAAAAAATATGAATTGATTAAAATTAACTCTAGATATGACCACTAAGATAATAGAATGGCGCGAAAGAATTTATATAGCTAATCTCAATTAATTAGGACAAAATTTTAATTTAATTTGGTTTGATTTTATTTAATTTTCTTGTTGCCCATGCCTAGAACTACTAAGATTCTAATTTTATCACTGTCTTCAATTCAACACATTTTATTGTTTTATAAACTGCTCAGAATCTACAAAATGAGCAAATAGCAACTTTTAAGTAATTATGGCTCGCTTCTTATTTTAAGGTATGTTTGGGGTTTGGGGATTTAATTGGATATAGGTATACAATTCAATGCGTCTATATTATTATATAGGAGAGGATTATAAAAATATCTATCTTATTTCATGTTTGGGCTGATTTTGTTCAACGACTTTATCGAGTTCGATATACCGTTCGAAGTGACAAATTGATAATGATTACGTAACGAATTTCTCAAATTACCTTGACTTCAAATTGTTATTTTTTGGTTGAAATACTTTTGAGATTATTTTAAATAAATTTAAAATTTTATACAATGGCGACTATTTTTTATATCATTTTAATTTGATATAAACTTATATATAGTGTTCACTATATAAAGCTAATATAGTCAAATTTCATATCAACGCCGTGTTATTCATCATATAGGTCACATTGACACAAACTCGAGATAAAAAAATTACTCCAAACACGGTATAAGGTGAATATGTGGTTTATACAATTCAAACCTATCAAACCCGTAATATGCCCTTAGGGCTTGTTTGGATCGGTAGAAAGGTTTCGAACCAAATTGGATTAAAAAATATGTAAGACCCACATTTTAGATTTCGTCTCCTGGGATAATTAATCATATGCTTATATCGCGAGGTTATACTAATAATGGGACAAATACATGATTAATAATACCTTATTATGGTATTATTCATATTAGGCTTACTTTGGTATTATTAGTACCATACTCTATATTATCTTATCTCATTATTTAATAGTCAAAAATAATTTTATAATTTTTATCTCATTTTTTATTATATTCTAACCAAACTTGAATTAAATTTATCACTGTATACATAATCTATTCTTATAAGCTCCTGGTATATTAGAAAAAAAAATATGTGGGCGCCAAAGCATTACTTATCACTCATATCATGTCCAATTTCATTCAACATACCAAACAAGCCCTTAGTGCTTTACTCAGGAAAAACTTCATTACATCCTATATTTGGAGTATATGGTATATACTTCATAAATTTCATCACACATATTCATAACTAAACTGCATAGAATCATAGATTCATAGCTAAAATACCACATCGATTCATTCATAAATCAACAATCGCAAAAACTTATAAATTTTATCATAAGAATTCAAAATAAAAAATATATCTATATTAATATATAAAAAAAGAGTATCTATTTAATGTGATGAAATTGTATGATTGTTTTGTATATATAAAAAATGCCCTTAATTAATTTTTTAATACTAAAATAACTTCATTTAATTTTATCTATTAAATTTTTTCTCCATTACCTAATTTAGAAATTATAAGTACTGCCAACAATTTTAAAATTAAATTATTTTATTATTTATTTTAATTTTAAATGCACACGTGCACGCATGTTTGGCAACCTAACTTTGGGGCCGGGCTATGGCTTTAAGGCCGATTGGCGAACGGGTTGTGTTTGGTTAATCACGGCTTTAAACAATTTTTTAAGGCCCCACTTATAACGTTTATATTTACTGTTTTTTATTATTTATTTTTTAGAATTTTTGTAAACAGTGTATAAAAATATGTTTGATAATTATTTTTATTTTAAAATAAATATAAATAGTTTTTGAAATTTATTAAATTTTTATAAATAAAAAATATATTTTCATGTGTTTTATAAATAAGTTTTTACTTTAATTTTGTTTACCATTTCTGACCACTATTTTTGCCTACCACCTCTGACCACCACTTCCAACTATAATTTTTGGCCACTATCTTCAACTATCGGCTCCCTCAAGCCACAATCGACCACTACATTCGATCACCGCTGTTAACTACTATCACTATCTCTTACTATTATTACCAATTAATACGTTTGGTCGTCACTTCGATTATCACTTTTTAAACATTTATATGCCAAACATATTTTTATTTTTAATTTTCATAAAAATAAACTAAAAGCCATTATTTATTATAAATAAATAATAGAATAACGTAAATGTTACTAAACATGGACTAAGTATATGAATTTAAGCAAGAAAAAATCTCTTACTGTTGTCTTTTATTTTCTGGACTTTAAACAAAAAAAATATAATAAAAATCAGCTTTGACCCAATTGCCATACGCCACCTATATAAAGGGATTTTAGGATTTTTAAATTTATGTGAGAGTTATAAAAGTTACTGGCTTATTGTATTATTTCCTCTCCATTATTCTTATTTTTTTTCAATCTTTTCCCCCATTTAATCACGTAAATCTTTGTGTCTATTTGTGATTGCTTTAGGCCGGGACTTTTTGATTTTTTGGTTGCCAAAATATAATTTTTGTAATTTTTATCGTTAAATTTTTGTGTTGTAAGTATTTATCAAAATTAAAAACTTGGTTAACCGTAACTTGAAGACATTAGGCATCAATCGAACTTTGAGTCCAACGCGGTGTTTAGTATTACTATTACTAATAGCTTTCAGATTATAATTTGTAGTAAATTGATAAGTGTTTGATAAATATTGTAACTTGTAACTTGTAACTTGTATTTAGAATAGAAAAAAAATTAAAAATTGTAACAGAAATTATGAATTTTTGGTAAAAATTATAATTTATCATTAAAATTAGTAGCATAAAATTAAAAACTAATAGCAGAAACTTGTCCAAACACCCCTTTGTCTTAAAAAGTAACTTTTTATATAAAGGCAAAAAAAAAGGAAAGAACTCTCCGGCTTTAAAAAAAAAAAAAAAAAACTCTCTAGCTTAAAAGCTTTTACCAAAGACTTTCTATTGTTGTTTTTTATTTTTAAAAAATTTAAACTAAAAAAAAAACTAATTTTTGCCACAAAATATAATTCAATTTTATATTTAATTTGGCTATTCAAACATGTCTATTAATTTTTATGACTAACACAAATAACAAGCACAGAATGAGACACAATCGAGACAAATCGATTTTTTTAACCATTATATAAAAAGAAATTCAAAAACAAACAAAAAAAAGTCAATAAGTCATATTTTTTGTCTTTTATTTTTATTTTTAATTAACTTTTTTTGATCAATTATTTTATTTTTCAATTCCTATCATTAAAATGATCAGAAAGATTTTAAAAATTAACCGAAGTATAAAGAGTTCAAAAAATAAAGCAAAAGTAAAAAAAATATTTCAAAATTTAGTCCAAACATAGCCAAATTTCTTGTTTCATCGTAACAAATCAATTTGGATGCATTTCCATGAACCCGGTTCCTCTCTATTTTAAGGAATCTAACAGTGTTTATCGGAATACATACCGATGATATGAACCATTCTATTCTAAATTCAATCAAAAATATTATTCATACAAAAATATTCAATTGACCATAAATTGGGCAACTGAATGCCTGATTATATCATATTGGTCCTGTTTTGGTAAACATGACTTATTGACTTATTAGTTTATAAGCAAAAAAATAAGTTACTTCACTCCAACGAACCAAATAAGACACATTTTAAACCAATAAGCAAATAAGTCAATGGTCCTGTTTGGGTAATTTTGCTTATTTGCTTATTAGCTTATAAGCCAAAAAATAAATCACATCGTTTGGGTAACCAAATAAACTAAAAACAAAGACATAAACAAATAAACTAAATAAGTCAAATAAGCTCGTTTAGGTTAGCAAATAAGTTAAAATAAGCCAAATAAGTTGACTTATAAGCAAATAAGTAAGATTCACCTAAACAGAGCCAATAAGGTAAATAAGCCAAAAATCACTCAAACGAACCAAACTTATTTAAACAAATAAGCCAAAATGAGCCAAATAAGTGAAAAATCACCAAAACGAACCAAACTTAAACGAAGTGACTTATTTGTGTTACCCAAACGAACCAGCTTATTTGTGTTTTGACTTATTTACTTATGAACAAATAAGCAATAAACAATCCACCCAAACATGACCATTAATTCTTTGAAAAATTATACATTCTACTTTCAAAATCATATTTATCCTCTACTTTTAAAAAAATAACCGCATTTTGACCATATAATTATAAACGTTCAATCAATTTAATTTCTTATATATATAACATTTTCAATAAACTCTATAATAGTTTTGTTTGGGTAAATTGCTTATTTGGCTTATTCAGCCTTGAATAAGCAAATTTGTTCGGGCAAATAAATAAGC
>JAULJZ010116491.1:0-11364 GCA_032270985.1 Heliamphora pulchella
CAGATTTGTTAATCCAATCGTAAGTTTGCTTTTATCAAAACAAACTTACCCAAACTGAATAGTAGTACTTTTTTTTTTCCAGGCCAACGCTGCAAAATATGACTGGGCACATTAACTAATAAAGCGTGTTTACTAACTGCGCTTTTATATATATCAAGTAAAGCGTGTTTAGTAAACACGCTTTTATAAAACAATTGAAAGCGTGTTTTACAAACACGCTTTTTACCTGGCCCAGCAGTTTTATGAAGCACCGGATAATGAGTGACGCGTGTAAAATTACTGTGCAACAATTTGCATACATAAGCAACGGAGACCCTTTTAATTTTTTCATCGCATTTGACAAGTACACTGTAAGAACGAGAAAGCTCAGCAAAATATCAGCAGATTAGTTGGTGCTCTCTCGTTCTTTTTATTGCATTTATACGCGCTTTTTCCTTCTTTTAAATTTTATTTAATGTATTTATTTCTAACAGGGAGTGGGGATCTTACTTTTTAGTTGAGACTTTGCCAGTTTAGTTAATAAATATCGTTGAGTTTTTTTTCATCTTGTGTGCGCACATTCTTGTGGAGAAAGTTGAGCCACAAACCACGATTCATATGGAAACATGATAAAGTTCATACAATTTGTTTTTCTTAATATAGCTGCAACTTGCGCATGTGCATGTTCAGTCTGATAACCATACACACCAGTTGGTCTGATCCATGCATCCTCATAAGTTGCCTGGGTGTCCCGTGGCCTTTGCACGGACTAAACGTGCCAATTTTATTCGATACCTCAAAGTGAGGATTTCTTCTTATTATATAACAATCGTGGGGCTGATTACATGGCTGATTATTAGCAATATACAGATTTACAACAATCATATCTAAACTAAAATAGAAACTAAAATATACAGCCAAATCTACAGCTGATCTGATTGACAATATATGTCTAGATTTGTTATGCCACATTGACCTAGGAGAACCTTGATTTCTACCCCTAAATCTGTGCCTTTGAAAATCAAGAAAGTTTGGGTTAGAAAAAGTGATTTAGACTGTCTCCTAACTAGTCAAAATCCTTAGTTTTGGTTGGTTTGGTTGTTTGAGTCGTTTTTTTATTTGAGTCATTTTTTTTTGTTTTTTTTGAGTGGTATATTAAAAATACAAAAAATACATAAAAAATTAAAAAAATTATGGAAAATTTTATTAAGGATTGAGTACCTTATTTATGTATTATTTTATTTGGCTGAAATTTCATAATTTAGGATTTGAGATTAACAATCAGACTGATTTTTGAATAATCTAATTCATAGCGGATAGAATGATTTCAGAGATGAGTCTATTCTGTACACCACTTGAACATTAATAGATACAAGGATCCTCCGAATTTAGGTTCAATTTTTTCTATGGGTCTTTCTTATTTTTCAGCCTTCTTAAATTTTCACAAAATGATCACATAATGGCGACCTACATAAATTTAATATCTAAACTTCCTCCTTCTTTTGTTTCTGTATTTTTGGCTTGAAGAAATGGGTACCTATGCGAACTTTACTTTTTCGTTCGTGTTAGTGTGACAGCCGTTAATGAAAACATGAAAAGAAAAAGAAAAGAAAAAGAAACAAAAAAAAAAGAAAAGAGAAAAAGAAAGAAATATTTGCAGTCTTTAGTTGAAGGATGAAAAAACCTAATTATAGATATGCAACAAGGATTTAGCAAGCACACACACATAAGTAAATCAACCAACAATCAATGAGACAAGAGATTTTTACATGAAAAACCCCAAAAAGGGTAAAAATCACGGGATTAATCTTAGTCTGAGAAAAAAAGCATTATAAAAGAAGTTTGGTTACAAAAAACTCTTATAAACTCCAGTTGAATCCTCAACATATTGCTAAAAGTTTTCTTGCTGAATTCTCGTGAGCCAACACCGTGCTTACTTGCCGCAGAAATCCTCCTCCGGACTTATCACTTGAGACTCCTCTCAAGTACTGGTTTTGATGATGAAGATGATGAACTGACGATAATCTTGAACTGTATTATGCCACCATAAGATCGTCAATTCTTGCTTGGGAACTCCTTCTCAATATACTCCCTAAGCCTCTCAATACAAAACAAAACTAAAACTCACGCCTGACTCAGTTTCCTAAACAGAAAACTATATATCTCTCTCAAAAAGCTGCTTACCCTACATGAATTATAACTATGCCTCGAGATAGACCGCTCGAGCGGTCATGCCAGATGATGAACAAAAACAAAGTTGCTGAGAGGATAAGCATTAGAACCATTGATATCTGCATCTCAACCATCCTACAAAAACACAACTTCCAACCACCAAGCGTGCATCATATCAAAGAATAACGTACCAAAGAATAAATAAAAAGATAACCAATGTGTCACAGATTTGCCAACACAAAGAGTTAAATTATTAGGAGAATTTTTCTTAACAAAGAAAAATTATCTTATGAAGTGAATTTGGTCAAAACTGGCTTGATATTGTGAGTTTTTTGATTACTGATAATTAAATGTGACTCAGCCATATAGATTAAATATATGATTTGATCTTGGAATCTAAAAATATTTCAAATCACACACGCACACACGCACACACTGCTTTATATAGAATCTATTCTGATTATATTATTTTATATATGAATATAGGTTATATTGGATTCAGTGTGTGATTTTAACAATTTAACTAGATTTTGTAGTTTTAAGTGAATAAAATTGTGCATGGGTCTAACATTTGTTCTTTAATCGTGTTCCATACTCAAAAAGATTTATTTTGTTTCTCTTATATTTATTTGTCAATTCGTGACAAAAAAAGAGAGATAGATATGATTAAGGGGAAGTAGTGTTAAAGTGTTAAATTTTTTGTGTTCTTTGTGAGGGGAAGTACATTTGTGCGATATATTTTTTAAGTTACTGAATTTGTGTCGTGTCAGTTTTTTTTTTTTTTGTGTCGTTTGTGTGTTTAAGCCCTTAGTTTCCACATCAAACAAGAATGGGATAAGGGGTCTTCTTGTCTAATACCCATCTCCATTGAGAACTATTTGGTTGGCTACCCATTTACTAACCCTAACAAGTATAATCTACACTCTTTTATCCACACACTATCCATTTTTTCCCAAAACCAAGCCCAAGTAACATTTGATTTAGATACTTTCAGTTGACACTATCTTATGCCTGATAGAAGTCTAATTTCAAAACTTTTTAAGATTTCCATATGTCCAATATTTCATTAGCAATCATCACTCCATCTAGAATTTGTCTGCCTTTGATGAAAGCGCTGTAGACCTCACCCACCAGTTCATGCAGCACCAACATTTCTTACTTTTTGTTTTGTTAACAGTTCCATATGGTAAACCAATTTGTTTTTGTTTACAATTATTTACATACGTGACTTGAAATTGAGATTGAGTTTAGACACAAATATTTAATTAACAACTAACTTTTATAAAACACTTCTTATGTCCTATTAGTTAAATAGAAGTTCATATTGCATACCACGTTAAATGTTACAGACTTACAGAAATTAAAAGAAGATTCATGTTCGACACTGTTAGATGTAAAAGGTCAAGTATGTTTACTGAAAATAATATATATATATATATATATGTATTAAATTTTAATTTTTCAGCATGAACCCTTGCTTACAATTGATGTTTAGCCGATACGTATCATGGGCTTGGCATTAGCTGTATAATAATTGTTATTAGATTTTTTTTTTTTTACAAATTATACATACATTATAGAACGATATATACTACAAAACTAAGCACTCAAGTCCACAATAGTGGAATGATCGAAGAGAATCTTGCCCTAAAACTACCTTGAACACCATTATTACTCAGAACTGTTTGGTCTTCATGTCTACTCACCACTTGAATCAAGTTTTAAAACCTTTACGAACTGTTTGGAAATACTATAACACAGTATTTATTGAGTAATTTAACTACGTGCTATTATTTATGTGTTGTTTCTATCAAATGACGTAGGATAAAATATTTTGAATAAAACATTACTGATTCACGTTTGTTGAGTGAGTGAATTGGTGAGAGATAAGAATAACTTACTTATTTTTTGATTTTTCTTAGTTAGATGGGTTTACTAATTAAATAAATATGATTACGCTAAAACTTTTAAAAAAAATTCTAGAAATGAAAAAAGTCTTATACAAAACATTATTATTTTTTACACATCCTAAACGTAAGGGGTTTCCCAAAGTGGTTTTTTCCCGTTTAGTCAAAACTCTTTTTCGGGTTAATTATTTTTTATTTTTTCAATTTCTTGGAAGCAATCTATAAAGCATTTCATTTTGATTAAAATTGAGAAAAAAATCAAATAGAGACAAAAAAAACCCCATATAAAAGTCTTTAAGTAACTTTTTGCCGTCTTATTTGATTTTTTTAAAATTATAATTTTTTATTTTTAAAATTACTCATGAAGAGAAAAATATATTCGTTAAAATTAGTGTTTAAAATTTATTAAAAATAAAAAAATACTGTCCCAAACGCAAGATTAGTGTTACAAATCCACACAACTCTGCCAATCCCGCATGAGATTTACTTTTAATTTGGGTGGACGCCAACCACCATTTGACCTTGTTTGGCACTAATCAAAAAAAAAAACTTTATATCGAATATTGCGCCATTGAATAAAACTACAAAAACCTTATAATGATTATTTCCAATTTTCTCCTCAGTAATTACATTCGTTTGTCTTCCGCAAAATCACCACAATTTCACGTGCAACCCTGCTGTAGATTTTATGATTGGCTTTAAAAGCCCAAGTCCCTACATCCCAAAGAGGACCCCAAATGCTAGAAACGATCATATAAGTGGGGTTTTGCTTTTCTATGAAACTTTTATTTTTTATTTTTTTATTTTTGATAACAGAGAGAGAAAGTCCTCAATCAGCTTAGAGGGCAGAGAATGGCTTTGGAAGCTGTTGTTTTTCAAGAAGACCACTTTGGGCATAACACCAAAGATCTCTACAGCTTGTTAGGAGCAAATTGGGGCTCTGAATTAACTGGTTTTTTAACAGAAGAAAAGGAAGCCGAGTATGGGTTTTTCGACATTCTCGAGAACCAAACAGAAAATCTCCACCTTGCGAATTGGAACTCTTCTCATCCTCCTCCCCCATCTCCTTCAGTGATGGTCCCATGTTTGGAGGAATGGGGAGGTGGGTTCAACTCATCCTCCACGCGCGAGGACGTAACTTTTAATCTTGAAGAATTCTCGCCAATGGACACCTCCACCGCCGTCTCCACCCGTCCTAAGCGGCGCCGATCAAAAGGCAAGAAGAACATGGAAGAGATCGAGAACCAGAGAATGACCCACATTGCCGTTGAGCGTAATCGGAGGAAACAAATGAATGAGTACCTCTCCCTGCTTCGACAACTAATGCCAGATTCTTACATTCAAAAAGTACTTTCTTTCTCCCTCCTCTCTTTTGTTCTTCGTGCAGGTTTTTAAATCGAGATATCAAAACACATATCAAATACTGATATAGAAAGTATCGACTGATGTATTGATAAATATTGATATTAGATGTTTAAAATTTCAGTACATATTAACAGAGATAAGAAATTTAAAACCCTAATTTTGTGTATACTGGGTTTTTGTTGATGAGATCAGGGTGATCAAGCATCTATAATTGGTGGAGCTATTAACTATGTTAAGGAGCTTGAGCAAAAGCTACATTTTCTTGGTGGACAGAAGCATATGATGAACCAAAAGTTTGAGGCTGGTTCTTCTTCTTCTTCTACATCATCATCTTCTTCTTCGCCTTTTCCTGAATTCTTTACCTTCCCACAGTACTCAACAAGCTCGGCTTGCTGTGAAAATTCAACAATGGTGGGGACTGACCCATCTTGCGTTGAAAACCAGTCGGCCCCCATAGCTGACATAGAAGTAACAATGGTGGAGAGCCATGCCAACCTCAAAATCAGATCAAAAAGGCGGCCAAAGCAGTTCTTGAAGATGGTGTCTGGTTTCCAAAACCTCAGGCTCACTATCCTCCATCTTAATGTTACCACTGTAGATCAAATTGTGCTGTATTCCGTAAGTGTCAAGGTTAGTTCAAAGAATAAAGAGAAACTTAATTGTTCTCAGCTCTCACACAGTTAATTAATTTCACTCCAATGTTCATGAAATTAGAAGAAGAAAAGAAAAAGTACAGAAAGAAATTAGTAATTTTTCTGATGATGTTCTTGCAGGTAGAAGATGACTGCAAGTTGAACTCAGTGGATGAAATAGCCACTGCTGTGAATCAGATGCTAGGTAGGATTCAGCAGGAGGCTGTCTTTTTTTGACCTTTTCATCTGCTGGAATCTGCTTTTCTTCAATTGTTTTCAATTTTTCTTAACTTTTCTTTGAAATCTGTAATATTAGGTTATCTTCTTTAGTTTTTTAGCAATCTTTTGTACTTGAAATTTTTCATTGCAATCCAACTTTCCTCTCTCTCTTAACTCCGATTGTCTACTAACTTTAAAGTTAGTTTTGCATTTAATTTAGTTTAAAGTAGATTGTTTGGTAAATTTGCTTTTAAGTTAATTTTTTTTATAAGTTGGTTGTTTGGATAAAAAATTAATTTTTTTGTCCTTTTTTTTTCAAATTGGATAATTTTAACCTTTTATATATTTGATATTAACAATTATATATAGTTGATAGTGGCAGTCAATAAGTTATGAATTGGGATATTCTTGTATTTTTAAAATAGTTGGAGTTTGAATAAATATTCTAAAAGTTAGTATTTTAATTTGACTTTTTAGTTTTTTTAGCTTTTTAATTTTTTAGCTTTTTTGTCAAACGAACTATGTTGATTTTTTTGCGTTTTTAACCAAAAATTCAAAAACCTAAAGTTGTCAAACGGGCCCTAAGACTTAAGGTGCTTTATCAAGGTATTCATGTTTATGTCATCCATAAAAATACAGCTGCCAAACGGGCCCTAAGACTTAAGGTGCTTTATCAAGGTATTCATGTTTATGTCATCCATAAAAATACAGCGAGTTTGGTGAATTCAATTCATTAGCACTATTGGTATATCCAAACTTTAAAATAGCTAATCAATACATGTATTGGTGACCATGATACAGTTACATATCAATTCATATAATGCATTATCGGCTAATATATTTATAAATATTAGTATCAAAATTTTTAAAAGCTCGATACGTTATTAATCAGGGTTTTAAATATTGACTGTTACATGTTGTATCGATCAGTACGTAACGGAATTTGGAACCTCCAATGCTGATATTTATTAATGTATCATTCAATACTTTCTGATATTGGTCGATACAGGTATGGCCATATTACCAACACCAATAGGCATATTCTTATATTGCAATTTAAAACCCTGATATTAACTAATACCATATAAACATGGGTGGATATTTAAAATTTTAGTATTATACAAAATTAACCTATGTGCTGGTGTTGGGAAGTTGGGCTTTGAACTTCTACCAGCAACAAACCAATGTCTCAGTAACGATCAGGAACGTCAACTTAACCTGAGCTAGAATTGGATGGTTGGGATTAGTCATTCATGGTACTATTTGGGTTTTATGGTGGTGTTTGATACTATTTATTAGCAATAACTTTTAGGTTTTAAATTACCCAAAAATAAAAAACATTTTAGGTTTTTTTTTGGCCTTGGAAACTGTGTCGAAGAGTTGGTCACAGCTTTTGCTTATTCCTTTTGGACAAAAATAATCCAAAAAACCTGTTTTAAGAAGTTCTATTTTAGTATTTTAAAATTATATTCTAAATAATTAACTTTTATTACACGTTCAACTGCAACAAACAAGTGAGATTATGTCGTAATTCACATGCAGAGAGGAAGAGATAGAATTATTTCTTGGATCTTGTTGATAGCCACAAGGTTATTGTGAGAATCTAAAGATTTTTTTGTTCTTCAAAAGCTTAAAGGAGAGCTGTCAACCCACCCTATGATATTTAGGTCGAAGAATTGAGAGAAGGCTGCCATGAACAGCTTTAAAGGACACGGGTTTTTCTCTGTATCAACCTTTATTTATATATATATAGTAGTACATCAGAAAACATGTACCCTTATCATGATTCAGAAGACCGGAATAAACCAATAACAGAGATTGGATGATTTTCTTATAATTTTTCTTTGTACCCAGAATAGAAAGGCAAATTATTAAGTACTCTGATGGTGATGTCACGTGGAAGTTTTGGTAGATAAACATCGTAATTCACATTATGTGAGTCATTTTTAATTTTTTAATTACTTAACAAAATTGAGTTATTATGTTCCTGCAAAAATTTGTAACTACAATATTAAATAAGAACACTACGTACAATTATCATATAATACTCAAAGGTCTTGATTTGCAACCTTGGCATTTTGGCTTTTTGGCTGAAAATGCCAAAAAGCTTAGGTAGTCTGTTTGATAAAAAAAAATAAAAAAGTTAAAAAATTAAAAAATAAAATCAAAACATAAACTTCCAAAATATTCTATTCAAATTTTTACCACTTTTGATATATAATAATACATTTTATTCATAACTAATTTACTATAACTATTAACTATATATAATTGTTAATATCAAATATATAAAAGGATAAAATTATCAACTTTTAATAAAAAACAAAAAAAATAAGTTTTTTTTTATCTAAATAACTAATTTTAAAAAGCCAGATTAAAAGTTAAATTACTAAACAATTTATTTTGAACTTAATTTAATTTTTTTAAACTAAAAATATCAAAAAAATAAAAAAATTTAACTTTTAAATTAATTATTAATTAAATCCTAAGAACACGGAATAATTACTCTAATAGAAATGGCTGGTTTTTATAAAGAATTGGAATCAAAATCATGCACCTTTTGAAGACAATGATGGCCCCATGAAGATAGACGACGTCCAAGCTCTCATCCCCACGCAAAAAGCTAATTAGGTGGTGGGTATTTGGGTAAAAGGCCAATAAAAGGGTGGGACAAAAATTTGGTCGAAGGGACATTTGACAATTATTTCCATTCCAGGTTGAAGTCCTTTCAATCAAGGCGTTTGAACTAGTTGATCCTATTAATTACTATTTGGTTCGATGGGATCAAAATGGAATTCAAATATGATTTTATTATGGCAATTCGATCTAATGATTTGGTAAGAATATTTTGCATACATGATTTCAAGTTGCGTCTTGTTTTAAAACAAAAATGAGAGCCGCATAAAAAAAAATAAACATTGTGAACACTAGCTAGTTTTGTTTTATATTGTTTATAGTTTTTATTTCTTGTAAAAAATTATATACTTATATAAATATATATAATATATTCTTATGTGTGATTATATATATATATATATATACACACACACACGTACGTAATATTTTGACTAATGTAATGCAAAGTTGTTTGAATACTTAGGTTTCGATTGGCAATTAGCTTAAAAGCTAATTTTTATATTTATTATGTTTTTAGTTAAAATTAAAGTTAAATTAGTTTCAAAATAGATTGCTTGATAACTTAACTTTTAAGTTAGTTTTTTCGAATTTGATTTGTTTGGGTAAAACTCTATTTTTTTACTTTTTGTTTAAAATTGACAATTTTACTCTTCTATATATTTGATATTAATAATTATATGTAATTAATAGTGGTAGTAAATAAATTATGAATAAAGAATATTATTGTATTTTAAAAGTGGTGAAAATTTAATTAGAATATTCTGAGAATTTGTGTTTTGATTTGACTTTTTAGTTTTTTAAACTTTTTTTTACTTTTTTTTTTCTAAACAGAAAATCTTGACTTTTTGGTGCTTTTAGTAAAAAAATTTAAAAACTAAGGTTGCCGATTAGGGCCTTAATGAATTTGTTTGATAACCAGTGTAACGTAATAAAGTGATTTGAATACATACATAGTATTTTGATTATATATATACACACTAGCTAATCTTTTATATGTTTAAATTTGTTGAGAAAAAGTATTGTAGTATGGACCAAAAGGGATCATATTTGTCTTGGAGTAGGTGGAGGAGATTAAATTTATATATTTCTATTTTTATCCTATTAGAATTAAAGCTTGAAATATGCTAATTCTAAAATCACAAAGGAAGAAAACACAAATAGTATTAGAATTAATCCTAGTTTCTAGTAGGATTTTGTGATGATGTGGATAGAGGAATAAAGATTTTAGAGAGAGGTAGGAGCTCCGAAATTGTATACCTTGTACACATTTATGATTGTTCTATATCTGCTAATGAGCTACTATCCACATCTCAATCAGGGGAGGAACTTGGGCCACGCTACGAGGGCGTCGTGCCTTTGAGTAGGAGATGTTGTGATATCCATCTCACATCAATGGAAGATAAAAATTAAGTCTGATATATAAAAAAAATTTTGGGTTACTACTAATAACTTGGGGATAAATATTTTGGGCCGCGTTGTTTGGCTTTTTATTCAAGTTATTGGATTAGTGGTATAATTGGGTCGTTACAAATGGTATCAAAACTAACCTGATTCCTACTAGGGCTTTGTGACGGTAGAGATAGAGGAGTAGAAACTCTAGAGAATGATAGAGGTTCCGAGATTGTATATCTTATGTACACTTATGGTTGCTCTGTATCAGCTAATAGGCTGTTATTCACATTGTAAATGTAATTGGCATGTTTTTCGATTCTTGAGAAAACCACTAAGTGTTTGTATTCTGGGTAGGGTTGGGACGCCTTTGTTTTCATCATATTGTTGCATGCCCCTCTTTTTATGCATTTTCTTCTCATCTTTTCCCAGCGCTCGCTATGCGCTCGTGAGGCGCTCGAGCGTTGGTATAGCGCTCGCTAGGTGCCTGTTGGGCGCTCGAGCGCTAGCTATCCAGTGGCCTCCGCTCGTTGAGCGCTCGAGAGGCGCTCAAGCGCTGAGTACCTTTTTGGCTTAGCCTTGTGTGTTCTAGTAGCCTCTGCTCGCCAAGCGCTCTTAGGCGCTCGCTATGCGCTTGAGAGGCGCTCGAGTGCTTCATAGGCCCTTGATCAGCGCTTGAGCGCTCATGCATAAACTCTAGCCTAATCGTCTTTATGGCGCTCGCTAGGCACTCGAGCGCTCAGAGACGTTTTTCCTGCCACCTTTTTCCATGGTATATAAGTTGTTGGTATTTTGTTTTTATACTCACCAAAATTTTCTGAGACAGTTAGGAGTGACTGTTTTGGCTCACATTATCTTTTACACTTCTTGTCAAACTTTGTCTACTCCCTAACACCAATCTAAGAGCTCAAGATCTTTCTAAAGTGCATACACCACCTAGATTGGGCTACTCTCTCAGATTTTATTTTTTCATATTTTTGGTCATTCATTCACACTGAAGACTTACTCGGATTTAGAAGATAGAAGTTGAGCTACTTGGATCAAGGAATTTAAGCAACTTTGAT
>JAULJZ010116502.1:0-32580 GCA_032270985.1 Heliamphora pulchella
CACAGAGAGTCAGAACAATAGACGACGCTATTATCTGTTCCCCGTAACCAAGACAGGCCTACTAAAACTCTGTGCTATAGTCGTACCGATGGTTTGTCCATTTTTATCTAAACTGTGAACATAAAACTTATATTCTGCAAGAACCTACAATCTGATCTTCTGTGTATAAGCCGTACTCTACACACCATATTAAATACCATACAGAATATCGAATATCCATGCATAACAAATAAATGATATATATATACATTGCTCATAAAGATTCTCATAAAATAAAAAACTAATTTTATTAAAAATAAAATTAAATAATAAAAACATGATTTTCAGTATATCAATCCTAACATGTACGTCATGCCATGTTTAGTTTCACACCATGCTATTGTTAAGTTGTACTTCAAGATACAAGTATTGTACCATAAGCATCAATGCATTACACTTTGGGCATCTTGTGGGTTGGGTTTTGTGCGTAAATTATTGGCCAAAGGATTTAGAATAAGGATGAAAGATTTGGAATAATATCATGATTAGAGAGTCCTTGTTGATGGAGGTGTTGACAATGGGCCATGTACGTCTTGAGCCGTGTTACGTCCTGAGTCGTATCACGTCTTGAGCCAAACAGCCGCTATACGCTTCTGTGATCGGGAACGCTGATGAATGGGAACCTAACGTACGGGAACGTAGTGGTACCATTCGGGTTATTATATTGATATGTAGATTTTGGGCCATGTGTGTCTTGAGCCGTGTTACGCCTTAAGCCGTATCACGTTTTGAGCCGAACTGCCACTAAATACCGCAGTGATTAGGAATGATGACGAACGAGAACCTAATGTACAGGAACGTAATGGTGCCATTCAAATTACTATGTTAGCATGATTTACCTTCGGGCCATGAACGTCCTGAGCCGTGTTACGTCCTGAGCCGTATCACGTCTTGAGCCGAACTACCGCTATATGCCGCAGTGATCGGGAACGCTGATGTACGGGAGCTTAACGTACGGGAACGTAATAGTGCAATTCGGATTATCGTGTTGGATATGATCGACTTTGGGTTATATACGTCCTGAGCCGTGTTATGTCCTGAGCCGTGTTATGTCCTGAGCCGTGTTATATCTTGAGCTGTGCCACGTCTTGAGCCGAACGTCCACTATACGCCGTCATGATCGGGAACGTTGGTGTATGGGAGCTTAACGAACGGGAATGTAATGGTGTTACTCAAAATTTGACTAGTTGATTTATAATTGGGTTGGGCAACTGCATTGCATTCATCTGCATCACGCACTTGCACAATTGTTCTTACATATGCTTACCCTCTTGAAAACATTAAATTGTCTGTCTATTTGGCCTTAAAAATTGTATTGGGTATTATATGATATGTATTGTAGGATATCATTGTTGTGAGTTTGTTTGACGATTTAGGGAATTTGCTTCTGGGCTCTAGCTCATGGCATTCGTGCCACTGGTAAAGAAGAAGGACCTTTTTAGGAAGGCGTGTTCGTTGAGGAAGAAGACTACGAAAAAGAGGGAGAGTGGCAGGAGCCGGTTAACCCTAACGACGCAGCTTGAAGACGTAAGATGTCTACTTTTTGGATCTTTTGTTCAGTTTTTCACGGACATGATGTAATTTTTGTTAAAATTTTTGGATGACTGTAATCATTAAGTAACTGAAACAAATTCTGAACCATTAATGATGTATTAATTATCATATATAATTATGAATGTTCGGCTAGAATATGTCCCTTATTTATAGTTACATATGTCCCGACATGCCCGGGGAACGGCGTGTCACATTAGGCCCCGTAAAACGAATTTGGGTATTGTGTTCCCTCGGTCGAGGTCCGTAAAACGGGTTGTAGTGGTGAGTTATAGAGCTATCTATTCACCAATGGCTTCGCGTAGTCTATTGGGAGAATAGGGAGGGGTTTCTATAATCTGCACCCTACATCGGTTCAGTATTTGGTTTATTGAATTAAAAGTGAAATGTGAAATAAGAATTAAAAATTTTGAAAGAAAGTGATGGTTTTAATATGGATAAGAGTTGAATTAATAGTTAGTAATTAATTAAGGGAAACTAAAAGTGCAAACAAGAAATTAAAGAATGATAAAGAGAATGTGTGATTAATGTAATAAAATGAAACAGGGAAGCAAATGAAAGTTTAATGGTTGAATATGAAGAAAAAAAAAGAAGTGGTTTAATTAATGATAATAGATGTGGTTTAGTGATAATAAGAGGTGCGAAATAATAGAAGACGAACTAAGTGGAAGAATATAAATGAGAATGAACAAAGTGTGAACCTATAATCGTTTGGAAAGAGAGATAACGAAAGACGAATGTGACTAATGAGAAAAAGAAAGAAAGAATAGAAATGAAAATTTAATAAATAAATTAAGACGCTGAAGCGGGTTTAATGATACTATTACGTGGAAATAATTAACAAACGAAGTAAGTGGATGAGTTAAGTAAATTTGAAGCTAAGAAATCTATATGAATTTTATATTATCTTTGAAGTTTATACAAACTTGATGCGAATGTGAATTAAGAAATAAATAAAATAAATAAATGAAAGTGATTGCATAATATCTAGCTCATCCACTCCTCACAAATCATGCATTGCACATTTTTAGTCTTTATCCTACGGGCTTCGGCTCAGGTACGTTGTTTAACATTTCTTTTCAGGTTTGAATGATCAAGGGAAGAGTTGAAGTATGTTATGACGTGAAGAAGAGAGATGAAGAATTTTTTTTATTTGGCAATGATATTTGTATATTAATGAAGTTGTATAATAAAAAGTTGATTTTTATACTTGAGCTATAAACCCTTTTGTTAAGTGATGTATTCTAAGGGTTTAAATTATAGTAAGTATTTTTCTTACATGAAAGGATTAGAATGGATGTTTACTTAGTTCCAGAAAGTTTTAATTAAAAACACGGAGGCATTCGTATTGAATAGTTTTAATTGTGATCGAGACTTGAGATGCAGGCGGTGCCTGAGTATATATTGTGATTTGAGTTTGATAGGGTTACAGGTAAATTTGGAATAATCCAAAAAACAGAGGAGACTCTGCCAAAATTTTTAAGAATTAAACTTAGTATATTCAGGAATTTGGGTTAAGTTCTCTTAAAAGTAGGTAAAAGATTAAGTAACACCGTCATAAGTTTGTGAGTTGGTGATCTATGTTATGGACTTGAAAGAAGGATAATGATATTAGATTATTTAGTGTGATTGAGTTTAAGTGACCAAGCTCGGAAAAATAACAAGTTTGAAAATAAACTGAGTCCAGGAAGTGGGATTATATAAAAAGGTTTCCATCATTTACTCAATGAAGTTAGGTAGTCACGTGGGGTTCACGTGCCTCGGGTCGAGGGCGTGACAAAACTGTATTCTCCACTCGGGGCACACCACTGAGGAGAAAAGACAAAATGAATCCTATGTACCGATTTCGTCATAAGGGGACAAAGGTAGCAACTATAGACTCCTGTCCATTACCCTAGACCCCAGCCCTTCAAGACTCGCTAGGTAATGACAAGTTCTATACGGAGTACCACGACGTAAATGCTGACTTTATGGGCGACAACCCGAGGGATTAAAGCACTCAACCGACCTTCTTTACCGGAATTGCCCCGAAGGATAACAAAGGTATCTACTCTGTGCACGTTTCTGGACTTTCACCACGGGTAACTCGTGCCAAATACCCGTCATCCCGGTACATCTAGATAATCTTCTAAAAATCGAACTGTAGCTCAACTACGAAAACCTTTTCTTAAATATACATTAAACATGTATAAAGAACCATCCATCAACATGGAGATCAAAAAAAAGATCCATCCATCAACATGGAGATGAAACAAAACATTTTCAAAGTGTTTTTTCCCATTTTCAATAAAATGTTTCAAAACTAAGACTCAACCTCAAGGTAAGCTCCAAACCTCCAAAACACCAAGTGTCGAGATTTTCACAAAAATCCATCGTTTTCAAAACCCTCTTTGAAAACCATACATCCACAAGTCATATATCATATAATAAACCATGAAAAGTGAAAGACATGCTTTTACCGGAAACAAGGTTTAAACATAAAACATGATGTAAATAACATTTCAAACAGTTATACATCAACATGTATTAAAAGAGATCCAGTGGCCGACCGCTACATCATCCACAAACAAACTCCCAAAGAACAAGAAATTTGTTAAAAGTTCCAAAAAGGATGAAGAATAACCTTTCCCAAAACATTCGGCCAAAAATGAGTGAAAAATGGTTAAGAAATTTTGACATACCCTCACTCTTTTGATCATAACTTTTTCTACAAAAAGAATTTTAATGTAAGAGAGGTTTCATTAGAAAGAAGACTTTCGAGGCTTCAATTTGAAGACAAAATTGACCCAATTTCGAGTCCAAATGAGGGAGATATGGTTAAAACAAAAAGGCCCTAAAATGGCCCTGTGGCCCCGGGGCTCGCTAAGCGCTCGCAGAGCACTTGAGCGCCTCACCACTAGTGAGCAGTGCTCGCTAGGCGCCCGATAGGCACTTGAGCGCCCTTCAGCGTCCACTGACGCTCCAGAACATCCCTGTTCTGAGTTTTAAGCCCAAAAACAAGTTTTCCTACTCCCAAAACATGTATAAACCCGAAATCAAAGCCTCCAAACACCTGTTTTGATACCCACGGGTATAACTAAACCCGAAACAACCTCAAAGCCTGGAAAGGAACTCTCAAAAATCCGTTTCCACCCAACCGAAACAATAAAAAATGATTTTAAAGCAAAAAAACCCATTTTATCGAACATAAACCAACTTTTTCATGCGCTTTTAAACGGTAAAACAGCATATGATTACACATAGCACCCTTTAACAACAATAGAGTCTAGAATCCTATCTCGGTGAGTTAAAAACTCGATGCCTCGATCCACGTGCAAAATTAAACTTCACCGGAATGAAATTTTGTTCGGATGAAAGCGTAGACCACCATGCCAATAACAAGAATCGGCAGTTGGATCGTCGAAATCGAGCCCCAGGCCCCTGAGAAGTTAGAGAGAAGGCAAAGAGAAAAAGGAGGAGACTTAGTCGAGAAGTTTTGAAAATATCTTTTGAAAATATCTAACTCCATATATTTATAGGCCTCTAAAATATTTTTTTTTTTAAATTTTTTAAAATTCACACAACTCCCAATAGCCCCGGGGATCAACCCCGCATGTATATTTAAACTCAATCATGCATTAAAACGCATATAAATATGCTGTTGTAAAAATAATAAACGACACGTCGAAACGTCGCAAAAAAATTAAAACGGGTCAGGGTCACACAACTCTCTCCCTTAAAGGAATTTCGTCCCCGAAATTCAACATTGAAACTTAAGCCAACACCGGCTCATCAATCATCAACCATCTCTGATGCAAACTAGCGATACTACACAATAGTAGAAAAGCCCCAGCAACTGAAATCCCAAACCTGTCGTCACACGAGGAAAACACGACTTAAAGATTCAATCTCCACACAAATGGCCCACACGTGTAAGTCCCATTGACATCACTCTCATCCAGGAAACATCCCTAAAACACTGGATCAAAATCCATCTCACACCGCCAATCCTCAAAACCTGACTCTCGGTAAACTCCAACTACTCTGGCGATAAACACATCACACAAGACCAAACACACGACATCAAGCCATGACATCGGTCACATGAAACCGCATGCTCCATGCACAAACTCTACTCGAGTTTTGACAATCCTCAGATGAGCACCAACTTTGATACCACATCATCACCCTATAGATGCCAACATCTCCATTACTGAGGCTGTCATGACACCTATCCACGAGCAACAACACAACACCTAACTCCAGAGAGAAGCTCACCTAACTCACCAGGAATACACTGGGATTACCAACGAATAGATCTCATCAAACCTTCAAACCTTCGCCCTCTATCCGATCTTCCATTACAAACTACTGTTCTCACTCAGGAGAAACACTAGGTGGCACACCATTGTCCCAGACAAGGTTCCACACAACCAAAAATTGATCCGACTTCACAGCCAGAAGGTCACTTGACCCCAATGAGTTGCTTGACCAAACACGTCACGCAAACAAAACATCTCATAGGTATCTAACAACCTATACAAACCCAACCGTATCACCCGTGTAATAGCACGTCATTACACATCTCAGCGTCTCGCTATCCAATCACTGATACCAAGACTCACGTTTTATACCTAACAATTTCTCCGCATCCAGAACTCATCACGACCCCTTCCGTTCCCAACCAGACAATTGCGTCGGTGCAAATAGGCCACGCCAACCAAGGCTTCTTAAACATCATATCCTTCCTGATTCATACTTTATCATACTCTCGGGATACCATCCACACAAACAACAGTTATGCCGAAGCACAACACTTACCACAGTCGACAACCACTTCTCGACTCCAAGAACTCTAAGTAGTTCCAAGCCCCAAACAGGACCCAAGTCAGACTCACAAAAGTCTACCAGAAATCCACCATACACATTTCATAGGCGCACTATCCCGATAAAATTCCCGCTCTGCCGAGAGCTAGAAACACAACCATACACACACAACGGTCAACGATCCTCAACTAATCACTACAAAAGAATGCTACATCTCAACACCAACTCCCTTATCTATCAAGAACAAGAACAAGCACAAGTATTCCTGGTCTACCAACTCAACCTCACAGGGAACACAACCCACATCACACAAACAAGCCACACTGACTAGGTTACCACGACCTATCATGTTTGCCACACTCATACGTACTCTTTTACGGTCTTCCACCACGGGAGAATACCAACCCCATCATACAATTCTTTACGGTTCCTAATCGCGGGAGCAATCGGATCTCAGGTCACACATAGACGTTCAGATGTAGAGCATTTCGCACCATGTGTCGAAGCCACAAAGAATCCATCTTCTAATCACCAAATCACGGTGACACAAGTCCCTGAGTCACAACTCTAAAGGTCACAACACAGGGAAAGATCCACAGTGATTCCACAGTCTCAGTACACAACCAAAACCTGAACCAATCAAGAACCTGGCACCTCCATCCAACCGAGATGAAACAACTCGCACCAGACAATCGTCTACAAGAAAACTCCCTCTCTCCTTTCATCCAAAGGAAAGACAAAGGCCAACAAGAAATCATGACTCAACCTCAGCGTACTGGGAGTACTCCTCAACACTTGGTCTCTAAAGAACTCTGTAAGTCCTACGTCGAGGCTACATCGACTACAGTCACATAGCTGCTGTCAACCACGATCACGATCACGATACTTAGACCATCCGTTACACCGAGCTCTGTGGCGTTGGGATTTTAGGGGTTATTTTGAAAAAAAAGTTTAAAAATAAGAAATTCAAAGAATATTTAAAAAAATCTTTTAATACCTTGAAAATCAAAATTTGAAAACCCTTTTTGTTGAAAATAGAGTCGCCACTTAGTTTTTGAGAAAAACTAAAAAAAACAAAATTGGCTACTGATCTTTAAAATGTTAACCAGAGAAAGAGGGTCCGGGAGCTAAGGTATGAATCGGGAAAGGTGTTAGGCACCCCGTTCGCCCAACTGTAAGGTTGGCCTCTACTAATCATCATTGGTTATTTAAGATGATTTCTCAAATGCATACAAATAAAGAAAATAGAGGTAAAGAGAGAACATCTAAAATTAAGTAGGAATAATACATAAAATATGTACATAGCACTCCAAAATAGATAAATGTCAAAAGAAAAATCCTAAGTCCTATGGCATGCAATTTTTATCTAAAGGATACATGGAACATACCCAAATGCAATATTGTTTAAGCAATCTAAATTAACATGATTTAGTAAAAAAAATGCTAAAGTTGTTAAAATTATCTAAACATGGATTGTAAGCAAAAATAAGTTAAAGGTATAGTTTTAAAGAAAGTGACCAAAATATGTATGATACCAAAGCAAACTAGTTAGAGAATAAACTAGATAGAAAATAAACAAAACTAGGTAGAAAATAAATTAGGTAGAATTGAGAAATGCACACAAAGAAAATTATTAAAAGAAAATTTGCTAATAAGAGAAAAGAAAAGGGTTTCATACCTAAAGAGAAATTATGGTTCCAAAATAAAAGAAAAAGATTTGACAAAATAAGAAGAGTAAAAGATGCTATTAAGAAAAAAATTCAATCATTTACATAAAAGATGAAAATAAGAAGAATAAAATGAACATCAACAAATATTTTTATGACTTTGTGTTTTTTGTAGTTAATAGAAGAAAAGAAAAGAAAAATATTGTAGAAGAAAAGTTAAGCCAACAAAAGAAAAATTTAAAATAAAAAGAAGATTTAGTTATTTAACATTTTACCTTCTAAAAGAAAATAAAAAAAAATAAAAGAAAAAGAAGAGAAAATAAAAGAAGAAAGCGACATAAAAAGGATAATGAAGTTTTAATTATTATGAGAAAAAAAAAATTATAATGCTAATTTAAAGTGAAAATTAACTTAAAAGTCTTTTTGTGATTTATTTTAGTTTAACAAAAGGATAAAAGAAATATTATAACAAGAAAATTAAGCTAACTTCGAAAGAAAAGAAAAGAGAAAATGTAACATTTAAGAGGGATTTAGAGTAATAATGGAATGCTAGAAAAAAAATTATACTAATATTAAAAGAAAAGGAAAAGAAGATAAAAATAAAATAAAAGAGAAGTTGTAAGCGAAAAAGAAATTAAAATGGAATATTAAACTAATGTTATAAGAAAAGAAAAGAAAATGAACTAGAACATTATTAAAGAAAAATTGGACTAATTAAAGGAGAAAAAAATTAAATAAAATCTGAAAAATTAAACTAATACTAGAAAGATAAATTAAAACAACTAAGGAATGCAAATAAAATTATCACATTAAAAGGAAATGAAAATAAAATATACTAATAAATGAAATTGAATAAATACTACAAAGACAAAGGAATTGATTACAACTATCCAATTTATATGTGAAATGTAGTATTAATTACTACATTCACATAAATGTAGGTGCATTACTAAAACAATTGACAACATTATTAAGTTGTAATTGCTAAAATATGTTAGCACCCATTTGATGAATTAATTAAAGATAATGTGCTTAGTGTGGGTGTGAATGTGAGGAAATTAATAACTAAAGAAGTAAAGAAAGCAACTGAATTACGTGAAGTAAACAAGATTAACTATATAAATAGAAGAAATATACAAATTGAAATTGAATTTTAACCTGGTTACTCCTAAAGACAGAAGTTGGAGTTAAGAAGACCGAGGATCCAAACGAGGTACCTGAATCGTGGAATCCTCAAATTGGAGAATGCGCTTCAATCCTTGGATGGTGATCCCAAGCTAGGGCTCCAAATGTAGGTATCGGAGGTTTAGGATTCGGTATTTCAGCAGGGTTTCGGCATCGGGCCTCAAAATTGCTCGGCGTTTCGGCAGAGTTTCACTCACTAACCTCACACTCAAATTCTCTCTCTGAAAAACGTACCAGAGGTACTGTATTTATAGAGTTTATCAGCCAATGAAATGTTGCCATGTTTTAGGGACACGTCAGGCCATTTGGAGTTGGCGGTCGCCATAATGGAAGTTGGAGGTCGTCATGTTTTTGAAAGGTTCCACAAAGTTCTATGGCGGTCGCCATGATTGTAGTTGGCGGTCGCTATGATTGGAGGTGGCGGTCACCACTTTTGGCTAAGGTTTCTACAAAGTTCTATGAAGGTCGCCATAATTCAAGTTGGCAGTTGCCTTACTTGGGCAGCAAGTTTTGATGGTTCGACAAAATTTCATTGGTTTGAAAGTTTCAGGTTTAAATACCGAGCTTAGATCACTTTTCGAGGATCGTATCGAGGCACTATTCCTGTTGTTTTTATCATTGGATTCACCTAAGATTAGGCGGGGTTAAATTAGGGTGTCTACAGTTGCCCCTCTTTGATATAATTTGCGTAGCAACGCATAATGAAAGTTATATCAAAGATCCAGAGACAACAACCATTTGACCAAGCCGTTAATCTTAGGTCACACAAGCATATATATGATGTTGGTCGTACTCGAATTTTCATCGAGCTGCCTACGTACTCCTTTACTAGGGATCAGACCAAAATGTAGTTCATGGGGCAAAATGCACAAATATAATGATAAGAAGCATGATGCCTGACAAGTATAGTGTAATGCAAACATGTACAAAAAAAAGATATTGATCAATTTTAGGTCGTAAAAGGATCGATAAGTCAGTTTAAGGTCATGAGGAGGACCGACGAGTCAGTTTAAGGTCATGAGCAGGACCGAGTCAGTTTAGGGTCGTAAGGAAGACCGAGCCAGTTTACGGTCATGAGGAAGACCGAGCCAGTTTAGGGTCATGAAGAGAACCGACGAGTCAGTTTAGGGTCATGAGGAGGACCGACGACTCAGTGTAGGGTTATGAGGAGGACCGAGTCTGTTTAGGGTCATGAGAAGGACCGATGAGCCAGTTTAGGGTCATGAGGAGGACTGAGTCAGTTTACGGTCGTGAGGAGGACCGATGAGAAAAACATCAAACTAATAGGTCGAGTTAAGGACTAAAATTTCGGGGCGTGAGTTAAAAGCCAAGTTATGGCTTAGAACTAGATTTATCGGGGGGAGAGAACACCTTAAAAAGATAAGGGTTTAAACACTCATCAAATTATTTTTGGAATTATTTCTAAACACACAAGATTTTTTTCGAAGTATATATTTTTTTAGAAACTTTTGAGATTATAAAATTATTTTTGAAAACGTCATTTTTAGAAACAATTACACAAAAAATAAAAAATTTTAAGAAATAATCAAAATTTTATGTATTTCTGAAAATTATTTTTGCTAAAACAAAAAGAAGATAATTGAAAATAATAAATAAAATAATAATAAAAAGAAGATAAACAAAACGTACATTTAAAAGGGCCCCAAACAGCCCCTTCCCGCAAAAAACGCTGACGCGACCGTTGACAGTACTGGCGCCGTTTTTCCCTCTGACATGGCGGTCGCCACTATGGAAATCCTTCTAAGATGGCGGCCGCCGGGTAAAATCCCCTTGATCCTGGCAGTCACCATGTGTCCGTTCATGTACAGGGCAATTGCTCCATTTGGAGTTGGCGACCGCCAACTCCAGGCGTGCATAAGGCCTTCCCAGGTGCGCGGATTTGGTTCATTCTTTTATATCTCACTCTCTCTCTAGCCTTCAAACGCTCTCAAACTTTCTCAAGCTTTCAAGCTTTTCCTTTATTCTTTTCTTACTTCCAAACTCGTACGATGTTCTCTTTACTTTTAGTGATCCCATTCTTCTTCATAGAGGGCCAAGGCCATGAGGATGATGATCTAGGGGCACGACGGGGCCCTGTTGCTACTGGGAGTTCTTCCATGGGTGCTCTCGAGGGTACGTCCACTAGCCTTCCTGCTGGCGGGGTTACTTCTATGTTGCCCGCTGCTGCGATGGACACCCTTGTTCTTGAGGCGAAGCGTGCCTCCTGCCGTGTTGCTGAGGAGGAGGCGCGAGCAGCTGTTGAGACGTAGGCGGCTACTAATGCTGCTGTAGAGGCCGCGATGGCTGCCTTCTTGGACTTCGACGCTGGAGAGGGTCATCCAGCACAGTCACGTCCCAGACTCCGGGCCACGTGAAACGCCCATAAACACTCAATCACAACACCCAGCCCGAGAATACACTCTCAAAATAAACCATACATGCATTGTATATAAATGCTAAACGGCAACATTACAAGGCTCCAATGCCGAGAAACATCTATGAAGCATACATAATATAGAAATACAAAAAGGAAGACTACAACTCTTTCGCTCCTAACAAGCAACCCCAAATCAGCGCGCGTGATCGGTACCTAAAAACATTTTATCCCACATCGTGAGCTAAGGCTTAGCAGAAACTAGATAAGCATGCAATATAAACAAAACATGCTAGGAAATCAAAGTGCAGGCTTAGACTCTCTTTCAAGCCTTGAAAACAGTTTTCACATGTAAACGGGAAAGCGAGGAAACAACCATGTTTTTGACTCACTCACAGGTGCCTTGAAAACAGTTAGAAAACAATTTTTAGATAGCGAATCACACAACTCTTAAAACAATTTGAAAACTAGTCTATCCGTCCCACAATGCGGTTCATGCAATCCATGTATCTTTTTGGATTTTCACCGATGGACCGTAGCCTATGTCAATGCATCTTCACAGACTTTCTTCGAGGGACCGTAGCCCTATCGAATACCTCTTTACGGACTTGCACCGAGGGACCGTAGCCCTATCAAACGCCTCTTTATGGACTTACACCGAGGGACCATAGCCCTAATGTAATCTTCTTGGATTTTAACCGAATGGTCGTAATCCTAATGTAATCACCGTCAGTCAGAGCTAACATAACCATCTATCTCATTCCATACACCCATGCATAACTTACTCAGGAATTAAATACATAAAACCATGTACTATCACTATGTATCACAGATCACGTCACATGTTACACATGCGACCCACACAACATGCATCACATGCATCTGCTCCTTAGAGCCCACATGCATGCCTATAAAACTCAAGGTCTTAAAGCATAAACCACATTACACATAACACCATCGACAGCCATGTAAATCACATCACATAATCCATGCATGAATAAACTACAGTTATAAATGCACATAACCATATAAAACCTTGCACCACGATGCCACCCGCCACACAACCTATCACGACATCACATGTCACATACTCGTCATCCGATACCCGAACGACCTATCCACTCACTGAGATAACCAACGATATGGAAAACCAAAACCAAAACCTAACCCAGAGGCCAACACAGCCCAAGCGCTCGAGCACTCAACTACTGCTCGAATGATCCCCAACCGACAGAACACACTGCCACCAGCCCGCTCGAGCGCACAACCACTGCTCGAGCGGTCAATGCTGGGAAGAAACCCAAATTGAGAAACAAAACTAAACTCATGCACGCAACGATGCACGAACCACCACGCACATAATCGTGTACCACAAACCCGCATCTAACCATGCACGGCATACACCCAACACTGATCCACGACGCCCACACGCGCTCAACACAAACCCACGATGCCCACACGCGCCCAACACAAACAACAAACCTACAAAACACGACCTAACCAAAGGCCAACATAAATCTGCCACAAAACGGTTCTCACCAAAACCCCATCTCTAGAAAGAACACCGGACCCAACACGTCCCGCACCCAACGATGCACCAATCACCACGCACTCAACTGTGCACCAACACCCCGCATGAAATGACCAACACCCTCTCCGTGACTTCAATTGATAGGACCCCATAATCCAATCAACAAAAAATCACTAGAGAAGAGTGGTCGATCGAGCCCCATAACCCAATCGACCGAGAGACCACCACACGACCAAAAGAAACCCCTAAGGCCCTAACACAACCAACACGGGCTCCCACACGCCCAGCATGGCCAACGTGAACTCCTGCACGCCTAACACGGCCAACGCAAGCCTATGATGCCCCAAGAAACAAAAAACTTGATAAAAAGGGGAAACAAGGATGAAAAACAACGTTTCCCAAACATTCGGCCAAAAACATGCAAAAAACGGTTTAGAAATCTTGACATACCTTCACTCTTTTGATAATAACTTTTTCTACAAAAAGCATTTTAAGGTGAGACAGGTGTCATTGGAAAGAAGACTTTCGGGGCTTCAATTTGAGCACAAGAATGACCTTATTCCAAGTCCGGATGAGGGAGATACATCGATTTTAAAAATGAATTGTTTTCTGAAATTGCCAAGACGGATCGATCGGTTAAAAGACCGATCGATCCGTCACACACCAGTCTCGGTTTCTTGGAAAACAGAATAGATTTTTCAGCCCCAAAACATGTATAAACCCTAAATCAAAGCCTTTAAACACCATATATGATACCCACATGCATACCGTAGCCCAAGACTACCTTAAAGCCTCGAAAAGAACCCTCAACACCCGATTCCATCCAACCGAAAACGACGAACAACGGGTTTTAAACCCAAAAACCTAACTTTTACAGAAAATCAGATCTATAACAATTCGATCGGTAAAAATACACCCGATTACACGTAGCACCCTTATAAAATATACAGGTTTAGAATCTTACCTCAGTGAGTTAAAAACTTGCCGCCTCGAACTATGTGCAAAATCGAGCCTTGTGGGAATAAAATTCCGTCAAGATAAACGCGTAGCCCACCATGTGAAAAGCAATGATCCGCTGTTGGATCGCTGAAAATCGAGCCCCGGGCCCCCGAGAACTTAGAGAGAAGGCAGAGAGAATATGGAGGAAACTTAGGAGTTAAGTTTTAAAAATATCTTTTAAAAATATCTTAGGAGTTAAATTCGAGCCGTAACACCCCATGGCTCCCAGAACCTTCCCCACATGCATCTGTATCCTCAAACATGCATCAAAAGCATATAAAACATGCTGGAACGAAAACTCGTAACGCTCGTCTGAAAACGCCAAAAAAAGAAAACGGGTCAGGGTCTCCCAAGCACCCTTCGACCCTCACACATACGCTCCACTGCCTCATCGCGTAGCTCCGCCTGGGATGAGACGCTACGAGCCTCCGGCTGATGCTGTCGCAGTCGACATTCTTTTGCAGGAGCCTGACCATCATATGTCTCGCCAGCGCCCATCGGTAGGTTTTTCAAACTTGCTGTTTAAATACCAAAGCATGTTGTATGGTATGACAAACTTAGACGCATGCCTAGGATCCCCTCAGATGATACGATGATAATGATGATAATATGAATGATGATGCTGATGATATGTATGATGAATGATGATTGGGATTTGAGTTTGGCTTAGGTACCTATGCAATGGAGATTAAAACAGTAGGGACACTTACGATTTTAAACAAATAATAAAAATGGGCAATTATTTTAAGGCTTGAATTTTATTTTGAGAAAAACACAAATCTGGGGGAAATTTTTGTTTTTTTGTTTTTTTTATTATTATTATATATATATATTTTTATATATTTTTTATTTTTTTTTATTATTTTTATTTTTTAATGTTATGTTATATATATATATATTTTGGGGGCATCAAAACTAAGGGGGTAATTTTTATTAAAAATCCTAAAATTTTTGTCAAAAATTTCTAAAAATTAGGGTAAATAAATTTAAAGGATGCTAACAACCTTATAAATTTTTTCACAAGTTCTAGAAAATTTAGGGAAAATTTTTCAAACATCCTAGAAAATTAAGATAAAACTTTTTAGGAAATCTAAAGAATCTAAAAAATTTTTAGAAAATCCTAGGGAATTTTTAGAAAATTTAGGAGAAGTTTTAGGAAATCTGAAAAATTTTGGAAAACTTTTTAAAAATCCTAGAAAATCAAGCAAATATTTAGGAAATCTTGAAAATTTTTGAGAAATCCTAGAAATTTAAGAAAAAGTTTTGGAAAATCATAGGGAATTTTTTTTTGTTTTTTTTTTTGAAAATTTTAGAAAATTTAGGAAAAATAAAAAATTTGGAAAATCTTAGAAATTTTCTGATAATTTTTCAAAAATCCTAGAAAATTGAGAAAAATTTTAAGAAGATCTTAGAAATTTGAGAAAAATTTTAAGAAAATCATAAAAAATTAAGAAAATTTTTTAGAAAATATTAAAATTTTTGAGAAAATCCTATATATTCAAGAAAAATTTTAAGAAAATGTTAGAAATTTTGAGGAATCTTGGGTCATAGAATTGAGAGAGTCCTAGAATTCTGAAGAAAATTTTAAGCAAATGTTAAAAAATTCTAAAAATTTTAAGAAGAGAATTTTTTAATGAAAGATTGAAGAAAATTTTTAAAGATTCCTAGAATCCTAAAAGGGTGATTCTAAAAGGGTGAAAGGGACAAAACACAAAGAGATTTTTTTTAAATTTTTTTTGGGAAGACTAGTTGACTCAAGAAGATAGGGGCTGAGGATTACTAGGATGTGCAGAAACCACTATCCTAGGGTTAGGGTGCCTAGTTTTCTAGGGCTTGAAAAGAACCGAAGGACCGTCACCTAGGGTTCGAATGATTTGCCTGATTTACCAGGACTTGCATGTTTCAAGTGTTTGATATATCCTTTGTTTGTCTCTTCAGGCTGGTCACTATGTCTGAGACTTCAGAGGTTCAGCCTCCGGGGAGATGTTGAAGTGGTATGATGCCCTCCCTACTCCTAGCCGGGCTTACATTGATGCCTCTGGCTTTGCTCGTTTCAAACCCCTATTGGGTAGGATGAGCAATGACCGGGTATGGTTGACTGCCTTGGCCGAGCAGTGGTGGGATACCACCAACACCTTCCACTTCACTACCTTCGAGGCTACTCTGATGCCTCTTGACTTTACCCTTATTACCGGCATCCGGGTTGGAGGAGCCCCTATTTTGTTCCACCCGGCCATTGCTCAGTCAACTAACGCGCTGCTATACTTCCTTGGGGCTATTCCAGCTCAGATGGACAGAGACCAGTTTCGCTACACTTGGTTTTTCGATCGTTTTTGACACTTCCAGTGCACCGAGGCTCGTCACTATGAGTGGGTTGCCCGGGGTTTTTCGATGTACATGTTCGGTACCTCCTTGTTTTCGAACAAAGAGAACACCGTATATTTACACTACTTGGGTGGCCTTGCTCATCTTGACCGGGTTGCTTCGTACGACTGGGGAGGTGTTACTCTAGCTACTCTCTACAGCTTCATGCGGACCTTGACCCGGTTCCCCTAGGAGATCAGCATCGGGGGATACTGGAGGGTCTGGGAGGTATGATTTAGTTTCTGTAGTTCTTCATCTATTTTTGTTATCTGTTTGCTGACATCTTCTTCTTTGCAGTTATGGACCTACGAGTTCCTTGGGCTTCATATCCTGGCGAACTCTGTGGCAGACTCTCTGGTCATTCCCCGTGCTGTCAGGTGGTCCCGAGGGCTGAAGGGGAAGAAAACCAGAGGGAAGGACATTGGCCGGTTCCGGGCGTCGCTGGACCGGCTGACCCCTGACCAGGTATCTTTATTTACTGCTTATTATTCTGTACACTGCATTATACATCTTACTGTTCACCGTACTGTTTGCTGCATTGTCCTTCGTACTGTTCACTGCATTGTTCATCACATTGTATGGCTTACTGTTCTTTGCATTGTTCTAAACTTTGAACTGTTGCAGGTCCATTGGGATGGCTGGAGAGGGGTAGAGGATCGGGCCGGCGCGGATCTGATGAGCAGCTGCGACATTGCTGCAAGGCGTATCCTACTGGAGGGCCCATTTGAGCAGGAGTACTATCTGGGTGAGCGAGTTGTTCGGCAGTCGCTCGGCCTGGATCACTTCCAGATCCCAGCGATTTCTCCGGCCTGTATGCGTCGGATTGAGGATCTGGGTCGGGTCGACCTTCTCCTTGAGTTGGTGGGGACTCATGTTGCAGAGTTACTGGTGGCTGAGGGGGATTACCTTGCCTGGACCCGGGCCCATCTACTTGGTCCATTAGGACCCGGCCTGGTTGCCCTAGGTGGCAGGAGGCGAGGACAAGCACCAGAGGTTGCTGATGTTGGTGCTGCTGGTGTTGCTGGTGGAGCTGGTGGAGCTGCTGGTGCTGCTGGTGGAGTGATATGCCCAGAGATTCCTTGGGAGATCCAGACCGTGGCTTATGGCTTCCCCTTCTCCCTTCCTGTTCCAGTCCCGCCAGTTTCTGAGTTCGGAGCAGAGATTGGCCAGGTATTTCCTTATCCTCAGTCTTTTCTTTCAGTTTCTGCTTTATTTGTCTGATTTTTTTTTTCCTTCTATAGTTTAATCAGGCATGGGTTGACCGTCTGCTGCTGATACTCCCGGGTTAGAGGGCACTGATCCGTCAGCTTGATGGCACCGTACGAGCAGCTGGCATTGCTTTCACTTTGGTAGCCATAGTAAGTATTTTTATGGACCTTTCTAAAATTTTTACACTTTTTTGTATTCTGTTCTGATTTTGGTTTTCTTCTAACAGCCTCCGGTACCAGCTACTGGCATAGTTCCACCTCAGGCTCCTGTTAGGCAGCTTACTCCGGCCCCAGTCCCGATTCGAGGTCGCAGTTCCCAGGCATCTTCTCGAGCCTGTTCCAGAGGGTCAGTTTTGTCTGCTCGAAGCTGATCCAGAGCCGTCTCTTCCTCTGGCAGTGATGACGGTGATGACTTCGACAGAATCTTCGAGGACGACAGCTCGGAGGAGGCCAGCCCCTCCCGTCGAGTCCGCTTGAGGCACACATGAGAGAGAGAGCTTCCCCCTTCCCCAGTTTTGTTTATCTTCCTGATACATTTATTTTGATGGGCCTGCGTGCCCCAGTTTACTGTTTTATTAGGCCTGGGTGCCCCAGTATTACTTTGCTACTTTTTTGATGCACTTTTTTCTTTCGTGCCATTTATTGTTGCATGACTTTCCTTTATTTGCTGCTCAAACTATCTTGGGTGCATAATTCGGATGCCGTAACTAATACAGATCTCTCAAACTGTAAATTATCTCATACCCCCATGTTCAAACATGGCAGTCGCTACTTTCCCAAAATGTGTACTTGGCGGTCGCTTGTTTCAACAAGGCGGTCGCCACTTTCCCAAAATGCTAACCTGGCGATCACTTGTTTAAATATGGTGGTCGCCTGGTCAAAGAAATGATGTCACTGTACTATACTTTTTGGAGTCGGCGGGCGCCTTCTTCAAGGTGGCGGTCGCCACTTTAGATGTGCTTTTGGCCAAAATTTTGATTTCCCGCATTTTTCATGCTTATAAATGTAGCTCTGGAGGCCCCATTTACTGTTACTCCGACTCAAATGGCTTCTCCTCTTTCTCTATGGATTGAAGCATTTTTCCATATTGAACGTTTGAACTTCTTCCCATTTGGCTTGAATGCCCTTTTCTCACTGAGGTCCGTGGAGATTAACAGTCCCTTATTGTTGGCTTCTACTCAACTGTGGGATTCGCAGTCTCACGTCTTTCAGTTTGGCCTTGAAGAACTTTGCCCTACTGTAGAGGAATTTGCTGCTATGTTGGACTTGATTTCGTAGAATTCTGTTATCGTCCCCACTCCCTTTCTCTCGGCTCGGTAGCAGTTGTGCAACTCTGCGGTCTGTCTAAGATGGAGGCTTCTCGTCTGACCTCTGGTGACTGTCTTGACATCCCTTGGATTATTGATAGGTTTTTCCTTACCGGTGACCTCAGTGACCTTACCTCAGTGACCTTGGTTTTCAGTTATGACGGCGCTATGCGCTTTGCTTCTGTCTTCTTGCTCAGTATCTGCTTATTCCTTTTGACGGGCGAGTTAGCTGTGCCCTGGTTGACATTGATGGTCAGATGTGGATGGAGAAGGACTTTGTGGCCCTTATTTTAGCCGAGATACTGCTGGGCATAGACACTTTTCATCGTGGTGAGACCACCACATTTGCTGACAACTCCTTACTTCTTTAGGCAAGCCCAACATCTTTCTCTGTATCAAATCCATTGTCATACTACAAAGCCTTTCTCTTACTGTTCTAACTCTTGCTACAGATCTGGCTGATGGAGAAGGTGAACCTTGTACAGAAGCCTCCCACTGATAGACACAATGCCGCTGCTTTCCTTTACCGCCCCCATTATCAGATATGTGACACCGAAGCAGCTTGGCGATAGTTTCTTTCCTCTCTGACCGGCCAATACATTACCTGGCAGTGCCCTTGGTGGTGGATCCCTGTCATGACTTTGACTACTATGGATCATCCTGGTGTGTTGCTTGTTGGCCTATGTCAGACTACCTTTTATTACCCCCATCAGATTATGCGACAGTTCGGTCGTAGTCAGATCATCATTTCCAGCATTCGCGACCATCTGTTCTCATCTATATTGTGGGCCCCATTTCTGGCATCATATCAGGATGCTTGGCCATCTCGCTCACGGACAGAGATGCAGGAATTGCAGTGTCCTGAGCTTTCTGCTGAATACAAGGCATGGCTAATACAAGATAGGGAGAAGAGGGGTAAAGAAGAGGAGAAACAGGTAGCTAAAAGGAGAAAGACTTGAGAACATCTACTTTATTTTGAAAAATTTCACAGCTTTCCCTTTTTATTTTGTAGAGTTTGGGACTTGTGTGCCCTCCCTTTATTTAAGAACTTTGTAATCTTGCTTAAAGTAATGAAAAACTCCCACTTCATATTTAAGATGGTTCAAATTTATTCGAAGCTTGAAAGTCTTTATTATCAAAATATAGAAATTAATTTTCATTGGTCTTACTTAGATTCAAAGATGATTAAAAACGAAAAGTGCGGCCGAACTTCTTAAAAGAAGTTGCTTACGTATCCCAAAAAGATGGAATCAGGCCATAATGTAGTTCAAGCTTGGTTTTCACTCGGGTATTAATGCTCTCCTTTTGTAATGCCCTAACTTTTGCCAAGGTCGCCCTTTTGGGGTTTTCGGCCTTGCGGGCTGCTCTAACTTTTGCCTGAGTTGCCTTTTCGATTTTCAACTAAGCGAACTTTTTATTTTATCTTTATTTTTACCTCAAGGATAGTACTTTTTGAGTTGATCGATGTTTACTGGAGCGGAGAACGCATTGCCATCCAAGTCCATAATAACGACTGCACCACCAGTCATGATGGTTTTAATGAGAAATGGTCCAGACCAGTTTGGCTTGAACTTGCCTCTTGGGTCAAAAATAGAAGCTCTGATCTCTTTAAGGACCAAATCCCCTTCTCTGAGATTTCGAGTTTTGAGCTTTTTATTGAACGCCCGAGCTATCCTCCTTTGGTAACCTTGTACATAAAATAGGGCTTGCAGTCTTCTTTCATCAAACAAGAGCAACTTTTCCTTTCGATTCCTCTGTCATTCTGCTTCTGAGATATTGGCCTCGGCCACTACTCTTAGTGAGGCAATTTTCACTTCAATGTGAAGTACGGCTTCCATCCCATACACTAGAGAGTATGGTGTAGTTCCAGTTGAAGTTCTGATCGACGTCTTATATCCCCAAAGTGCAAATGGTAGATGTTTCGGCCAATCTTTGTGTGAGTTGATTGTCTTTTGTAGAATTTTCTTGATATTCTTGTTTGCTGCCTCGACTGCCCCGTTGGCTTGCGACCGATATGGTGAGGACTTGTGGGCTATTATCCGGTATTCCTTGAAAAGATTCAGAACCTCTCCTTGGAAATGTGAGTCATTATCTAAGATGATTTCATATGGGATCCCGTATCGGCAAATGATGTTTTGCTTGATAAACCTAGCAACATGGGAGGCCCTCAATACCGAGTAGGAGGCTACTTCTACCCACTTGGTGAAATAATCAATGGTCACCAAGATAAACTCATGTCCATTGGATGCTTTCGGTGTTATTCTGCCAATTACATCAATGCCCCATACTGAGAACGGCCACGGTGATGTCAGGTTATACAGTTGAGATGGGGGAACATGCATAAGATTTGCGTAAATCTGACACTTATGACACCTCCGCACAAACTGGATACAATCCGTCTCCATCGTCATCCAAAAGTACCCTTGTCGTAGGATCTTCTTGGCTAACATGTTACCACTCATGTGTGGCTCACAGACTCCGGCGTGTATCTCTTTCATCAACTCTTGGCCCTCTTCAGTGTTTACGCACAGCTTGTTGACCCTAAAATGTCCTCATTTTTATAGTCTACCACCGCACATGATAAACTGTACAGATAGTCGTCGTATTGCCCTTTTGTCCTTTTTGCTGGCAAAATTGGGATATTCTTCTTTCTCTATGAAGTTCTGAATGTCAAAGTACCATGGAATGCCGTCAGTGCTTTCTTCAATAGTGGCTGTCATCTCGTATACCGGCTTTCTCTTCTGCTCAATTATCAAGGGCTTCATTTAAACTCCGGGCGGTATGTCAATCATGGATGCTAGGGTGGCCAGTGCATCGGCAAACTTGTTTTGCAATCTTGGTACATGGGTGAAGATCACCAATTCAAAGCACGATTTCAGCTTCTCTAGCTCCTGATGGTAGAGAAACAATGTCACGTCCCTGACCTTCCATTCTCCTCTACCTTGTGAAACCACTAGTGTTGAGTCCCAGATGACTTCTAGCTTCTTTGCCCCTAGTTCTAAGGCTGCCACCAATCCAGCTAAACATGCTTCATACTCAGCCTGATTGTTGGTGACTTCAAAATTGAGCTTTAATGATAAGGGGACATGCGATTCGTCGGGAGTGACAAGGAGGACTCCTATTCTGTAGCCATATTGATTGGATGCGCCATCAAAATACAGAGTCCATTTGTCATCCCCAACTTTCATTAGTTGTTCGTCAGGAAACTAAAACTTCGTGTCTTCACCTCCTTCAATTGGTTGGTCGGCCAAAAATTCTGCCACTGCTCTACCTTTGATTGACTTCTGGGTAACATATTGGAGATCAAACTTAGATAATAATAGCAACCATCGGGCTAGCCTTCCTGTCAATGCCGATTTTTCGAACAGATACTTCAACGGGTCCATTCGAGAGATGATGTTCACTGTGAAAGACAGCATGTAGTGCCTTAATTTTTGGGAAGCCCAAACCAAGGCCCAACATGTCTTTTCCAGCGGTGTGTATCGTATTTTTGACCCGGTCATCTTCTTGCTTAAGTAGTAGATGACCTTTTCAATTCCAATTTCTCCTTCTTGTCCCAGCATACATCCCATAGCTGAGTCAGTCACTGACAAGTAAAGAATCAGTAGCCTGTCAGGTTCGGGAGGAGTTAGAACAGGTGGATTTTGTAGGTACCGTTGTACGGCATCAAAGGCGTCTTGGCATTTCTAATCCCACTCAAACTCATCAGAAAGCGTATGAAATAAATCGAACAAAGCAGAGTAACCAGAAATCTTGTTCATTTCATTAAAAACAGAGGGGATTATAAACTCGATGGTAAAAGCTGGGAGAGGAGCACCAACAGATGTGCCCTCGATTACAGATCCCGACTCAAATTTAGACTCAGGATAGACAACCTGCGCATTACAAAACTCGAGGGTCCAATTTTTCACTTCTTTTGTAACCGCATCGACGGTGAGTTTGGTGCAATCTGTCGGTGCGCTGAAGCCCATCATGAAGCAGTCTGATTCAGTTACACGTAGCTGAGCCATCTTCTCGTTGAACAGTACTCCCAGGTCGGTACTGTCGAGTTTGTCGTCCCAATCTTCTTCCTGAACCTTCTTTTCTTCCTTCTCTTCTTTCATTGTTTCTTCCTCTTCCGTGTCAGACAGCTGGTGGTTGAAAAAGATCTCCAACCCTGGCAGCTTTTGATTGGTTTTCTCGTCGACCCATGGCTTTGAAAAACCGTAATATGGGAAATCTTCCCCTTCCTTGACGAACTACCCATTGAGTGTCCCGGAATAATTGGCCTTTCGCCCCCTTCTAGGTTCTTCTAGATCTTCTTTCGTTGGCTCATACCTAAGACCAAAACGGTGTGAAGTCGGCAATACCTGAATGGGTTCTGAGATTCCCTGCAGTTTACGTCCTAATCCTATGCCCGGGAAGAAGGACATTTTCCTCATCATTGTTGCAGCCCGCGGGTTGACATACCTTTCTTCTTCATTCATCAGCATCTGAACAGCCTGTTCTTCATCAAATCAAAAACCACTGAGCAACACATCATCTTCACTATGCTAAACTTCCAACAGAGTTGTGCCCTCTCCTCCTCTCGGGGGGTGAATGCTATCTTCTTCGTGGATAGTCAAAACTGCCCCGTTTTTTATCAATTTTAGTTTTTAGTGAAGGGTAGACGGTACCGCTTGGACATTTGGGTCATGCAGCCATGGCCTTCCCAGCAGCAGATTGAAGGAGGCCGGCACGTCCAGAATGTGAAACTCAACTGACGTCTCCAGAGGTCCTACTGAAATGGCGAACGACACCAGTCCTAGTATATCCCTTCTTGTGTTGTCGTAGGCTCGCACTTCTTGATTACAGGGAGTGAACTGGTCCGGTCTCATCCCCAAACAGATGGCCGATCTTAATGGGCAGACATTCAAAGCAGATCTATTATCAATGAGGGTCACCGGGACCCATTTTTTTAAGCACTTGGCAGTGATGTGTAACGGCTTGTTATGACTTCTTCCTTCCGCGGGAAAATCCTTATCAGAAAAGGAAATGACTTTTGGTTTGGCGGCTGGCAGAATAAGCCCAATAAGTTGCTCGGAGGTTGCATTTATTGGGACACTAGCTTTGTTCAAGACTTTCAAAATAGCTTGTCTGTGCTTATGCGAGGCCATCAATAAGCCCTAGATACTAATGTTGGCTTGCGTCTTTTTCAACTGTCTCAATACAGCATCCTCCTCCTCCTCTTGTTCTGTCACATTTCCTTTCCCACTTGGACGTCCCTTCTCTAGCTGAGCTGGCTTAAAATGTTGTCCACTTCTAGTTAGGTGTTCCACACCGTCTTTGAGGTCCCATAACCCAAGCATCTCATTATCAGTTTATCTCACTTCGTTTATGTGCAGAGGGCTTTCAAACGCCCACAAATTATTTAAGTCACTAACGGCTGCCCTTTCGCTTCTTTCCTCGTCATCTTTAATAGCCCACGTGTTATCAATTTCCTCCCATATGTCTTCTTCGATAAAATTCACTTGCTGTTCCTAAGCGGCCCAAAAATCAATCCACTTGGCCCCATCAGATTTCAACACAATCCTTACTAGCCAATAGGATTGCATGTCGTCGATGTGTACCTTCTCCTCAAAAAATTGGAAAAGAGTGATACCATCAAGTACATGGCCAAACCCATAAGGTCGAGTCGGGTAATCCAATGGCCAATCGTCTACCTCGTTACGTTCCTCTTCCTCATGTGGGTAGGCCTGGATAGCCGCATGATACTCTTCCCAAGCGTTATCATTCCATTCTTTCATGGCATCCCAGCCATTTTTGGCCATAATCAACGAATAGGTTACTCGACTGTTGACAGGTGGAACAGACGGGCGTGGCAGATGTGCTGGGCAGATAAACTGACTCGGGTCTTCTGACTGTCCCAAAGTCATACAATTTACCTCAGATGGCTTGGCGTGGTTTGGTAGAGGGTTGGTGGTGACATTCGATTTTGGAGCAGCGAACGGTGGAGGAATTACCTTGTTATCAATGAGGTTTTGAATCTCATGGCAGAGTCTCATGCACTTATCTGTTAGGTGCCCATGGCCTTGATGAAAGGCGCAATATTGAGAGGCATTGTATCTCGGGGGAAGTGGGTCGGGCACTGACATGGGATCCAATGGCTTGATAAGCCCTTTCTCCACGAGTCGGCTCAGGACGGTGGATAAAGAGTTGTTGAGGGGGGTGAAGACCCTCCTCGGCTTTTGTTGCTGTTGGCCAATGTTTGATTACTGAAGGTTGTTTGTTGGATGGGTGGAAGAAGAAGGATTCAAAAGGTTCACCTCGCTCGAGCGAGCAGCGTGTTGATTTTGGTTGGTTGTAGGGAAGGTCCTTCTTAGTGGTTTCTGGCTCGGCTCGGCTTTTTCAATATCCCCAGACTGGATTGCATCCTCTATCTGAACCCCTGCGTCGAATAATTGCTCGAATGTAGACAACGGCTGCATGATGAGGTACCATTTTAGTGGAGACTGTAGATTCTACACTAATATCCTCACCTGTTCTTTTTCAGAGGGCCGATTTGTCATCTTCGCGGCCTTACCCCTCCATCGGGGTTAGAAGTCAACAAAAGACTCCCGACTCTCCTGTCGAGTCTTCTCGAGCTCTTGGGTAGTTACATCCAGTTGGACATTGTAACTATACTGGCTGATAAAAGCTGTTGCTATGTCTTCCCAAGTTCTGGTTTTGGCCACACAAGGGAGAGGAACCATTTTGGGGCTGCCCCAGAAAGAGATCGGTGAAAGAGATGAGCCTTCAACTGATCATCAATCCCCATTGGCGACAGGGTACCAACATACATTCGGAGATGAATTCTGGGATCTCCAATTCTGTCAAATTTTTTCATATCCAGCATTTTGAACTTTTTCGAAAGTTTAGCGTCTGGGAACAAACACAGCCCTTCCACATCTAGCATGTATTTCTCAATTCCTTTGGCCTTTCTAAGGACCTTCTCCTTCCTGTCAATCTTTTCAATCAAGGCAGATTCTCTAGACTACGCAGTGTTTTGTTCCTCAACTATCACCTGCTGAGGGTTCCGTGGTGGTGGTGGAACAACTTGTGGTCCATCGAGAACTTGATTGTCATCCCAAAAATCCTCAGCATTCTCATTCGTGTCATCTGGTTGTCCATTCACAATAGGGATGCGGGGCTGAATCGCCTGAATCTGTGCCTGACATTGTACCTGAGCCTGGGTCTGTTGCTCTATGGCTCTCTGTTTATCAGTAATTGCCCTCATTAGGGCTGCCAGATTCACCTCATTTTTTACCATCTCAGCTGACTCAGTTGGCTGTTCAGAAACCCTATAAAGTCTTCCTATCACTGATCGTTCCCAGACATATGTTGACTGTACTTTTCTAGGCCCAATGGTAAACCCACGGAGAACACCTGAATCCCAAAAGCAGAGTAACTAGTATCAGACCCTTCCCGGGCAGGCATTCTGACAACAGGTAGAAAATATCTCGAATTCCCAAAATAGTGAATCATGAGCAGATAAACACGGAGACTAAAATAATGCCCCTGTTAGGCTCGTGCCGGCGGCATAATATGATATCCTGAAAACTAGAAAGACGGTTAGGGAGGGGAAATCAACTAAATTCTTGAGGTAAAGCTCATCTAGAATGGAAAAACGGACAGCACTTCGACAGGGAAACATAGATACGTTGACCAGACTGGTTCGACCTAAAAATTCTAATGAAAAATGGGCAGTATGATGGTCAGGAAATAACTCTCACAGGTATGATAAGGGTTTGAAAGAAATGAGTCTATGTCAAAAAAAAGGGGGGGAACCAACGACCCAGGAAGATCCCGGAGGGGAAAAAAATTTCCCTAAAAGTATTAAAACGAAACACATGAATGACCCAGGAAGAAAACTATGGTAAGAAAAACCGAATGTGGTGAAAATTAAAACTCGGGTAAGAACCCGAAGGAAAAGCTAGCTCAAGCAAAGGATAACAAAAAACCCAGGTCGAACCAGAAGAAAGAACTAGCCTAAACTTGATCAAAATAATCCTAACAATATACAAATAAAACATACAATGAAAAAAAACACATAATCCTACTAGGGTTAGCAACACCTAATTGGGGGGTTCTAAGTTCACTATATGCAAAAGGCCGGTTTTGGTCAATCGAATAGGGTACCTTCTGAATAGAGCCGGGTACATACCTCTCATGCCTGAAGTGGTACAGGACATGGTCAAATGGTACGCCCAAACTCTTGTACTGCACCTATGATAGCGTACAGTCAGTAAGGGTTGCCCGTCTTCCTAATAATCCCCGAAACGGATTAACGTTCAGGGCATCAGGTCGATCAGGCAGAGGGATTTGAAGAACAAGTATATGCATGCAAAAATGTAAATGAGAAATTTTATTAAGAACCAATGATGTTTTCAAGTCTAGCCCTCTTATTTGATTTTATAAACCAGTCCCCAGCAGAGTCGTCAGAAAATACTCTGGCATTGAGATTTTAGGGGTTATTTTGAAAAAAAAGTTCAAAAATAATGAATTCGAAGAATGTTAGGAAAATCTTTTAACACCTTGAAAATTAAATTTTAAAAACTCCTTTTGTTGAAAATAGAGTCGCCACTTAGTTTTTTAGAAAAACTAAGAAAAACAAAATTGACTACTGATATTTAAAACGTTAACAAGAGAAAGAGGGTCCGGGGGCTAAGGTACGAATCGAGAAGGTGTTAGGCACCTCGTTCGCCCAACGGTAAGGTTGACCTCTACTAATCATCATTGGTTCTTTAATATGATTTTTCAAATACATGCAAATAAATAAAATGGTGGTAAAGAGAGAATATTCAAAATCAAGTATGAATAATACATAAAATATGTACATAGCACAACGCATAAATGTCAAAGGAAAAATCCTAAGTCCTATGGCATGTAATTTCTATCTAAAGGATACATAGAATATACCCACATGCAATATTATTTAAGCAATCTAAATTAACATGATTTGGTGAAAAAAATGCTAAAGTTGTTGAAATTACCTAAACATGGATTGCAAGCAAAAAAAAGCTAAAGGCATAGTTTTAAAGAAAGTGACCAAAATATGTATGATACCAAAGCAAACTAGGTAGAGAATAAACTAGATAGAAAATAAACTAAACTAGGTAGAATTAAGAAATGCACATAAAGAAAATTATTAAAAGAAAATTTGCTAACAAGAGAAAAGAAAAGGGTTTCATACCTAAAGAGAAATTGAGGTTCCAAAAGAAAAGAAAAAGATTTGACAAAATAAGAAGGGTAAAAGATTATCACGCCCCAAACATCCGGGTCACGCGAAAGCGCACCAAAATACCCATTTTAGAAAATAGGTTTCACATTTGATAATTAAAATGTACAACATTTAGATAAAAGATCCCCACAGTTTAATTCTCATAAACTGAAAGCATGCATCTCATATATGAATAAACATATTGTCAAAAGGCATACAAAACCATCCTCAATAAGTACATGTCTCAAAAAGGGAAAACTATTGCAAGTCTTCCATCACCTCTGTAACTAGGTCAACTCTTCATGCTCACCTGAAAAGGTTTTACAGCAAAATCCCACACCGTGAGCGGAAGTCCAATAAAACATAGACAATAAAGCTGTAAAGCAGGCTATGCAATTATACACGCGCGGGCTCAACCACAGGAGCCAAAAAGGTTTTACTTCCAAAATCACAAGTTTTTCGTCAAAATATCACGAGTCTCAAAAAGGTTTTATCTCATAAAATCCCACATTTTTCATCATTCAAACTATGCATATCATCCTGACAAATATCATGCCACAGTTAAGAAAAAGCTGTAAATAAAATAGTATGCTCCACTCATGCCACTCAGCCGAGGAGAAAGATATAAATGTAGTCCTGTATACCGACTCTGCCACATCGACAAAGGTAACAACTATAGACTCTCGTCCATTACCCTAGACCCATAGGTTTAACAATGACAAGTTCTATACGGAGTAACAATAATAACGCCATTAATGGAGGCAACCGACTTAGTTTACGGGGTCACACCCGAGGGCACTAAGCACCCACACAACTACTTAGTTTACGGGACCACAACTCGAGGGCACTAAGCGTCCACCAACCTCGTTTACGGGGATTAACCAAAAGGCACATAGGGACCTACTCTGCACACGTTTTCGGACTTACACCGAGGAGCAATGGAAGCCCAACTCAACACACAATGTCACGGTACATCTATGGAGAACATTTTAAAACCCACCGTAGCTCAACTACGAAAACCCACAAAAAAGTTTATACAACACATGTATAAAAGAGATCCAATCCATCAAAATGGAGATCTAAAACCATTTCCAACAAAACGTTAAGAGTCGAGACTCAACTCCGCGGGTTAGCTCCAAACCTCCAAAAATACGTTTTTCACCCGATTTCACAAATCACCGTTTTTAAATCTCCTTTTGAAAACTATGGATACCCATACCCGAAACATGCATACAACCGAGAAAAGGAGTAAAAACCCCACTTTTACCCAAAAACCATGGTTACACATGAAAATCACATTTGATGTATTTTCTACCTGGTGAAAACACGTATAATTACATAAAACACCTTTATACAGTAGTAGGGTCTAGAATCCTACCTCGAAGAGTCAAGAACTCAACGTCTCAAAATTGAACAGTGTTAGAACGAGAATCCGACAGGTTGGATGCGAAGCCCTCGACCCTGATAGTAAGGATCCACAAAGGAATCAACAACAAATTAAGCCCCGGGCCCTCAAAGCTAGAGAGAAGGCAGAGAGAATGGAAAGAAAAAGCTTTTACAAACATTCTAGCCCCTGGAACTACTTATAGACACGCCAAAAAGGCAGTTCAGTCGACTGAAGAGGCCACTTTAGTCGACCGAAGCTCCTCAAAAAACGTGAACCACCACAGTTCAGTCGACCGAACCTCCTGGTTCAGTCGACTGAACCCAAGAAAAACACTTCAATCGACCTAACTCAGCAGTCCAGTCGACCGAACTCCCTTACTATTTTTGGTCTTGGGTTTGTGAAGAAAAACAAGATTTTTCGTCCAAACGCAAGCCAAACGAGCCTCTACCAAACCCCGAAAAGCGTCTAACACACTTATACATGCTGTTCTACAACTTTAAAGCATAAACCACGAATCGATGCTATTCATATACTAAAACAAACACATCAAATATATAAACAACATAAAAGAACAAGGTTCTGGGTCTCACAACTCTCCTCCCTTAAGAAATTTTGCCCCCAAAATTTGTAACAAGGTCACGAGGTAAATAGGTCTGGATATTTAGCACGCATCCCAGACTCAAGCTCCCATGTCGCTTCCTCAGCCCCGCAATGAAGCCACAGGACCTTGACATAAGCAATGGTTCTGCCCCACTACACCTGCTCCTTTGTATCAAGAATCCTCACTTGACGCTCCTCATAGGTGGCATCCTCATCAATCTGCAGCTCAGCCCAATCTAGCACATGTGAAGGATCAGGCTCATACCTTTGAAGCATAGAAACGTGAAACACATTATGCACAGATGCTAACTGAGGTGGCAATGCCAAACGATAAGCAACCTCTCCAACCCTGTCAAGGATCTCAAATGGTCCACTGAAGCGCAGTGATAGCTTCCCACTACGACCAAACCTCATCAAACCTCTACGTGGCGAGACCTTCAAGAACACATGATCCCCCACTGCAAACTCCAAAGGTCGCCTCCTCTGATCTACATAACTCTTCTGGCAGCTCTGCGCTATCAGTAGGCGCTGGCGAATCACAGCAACCTTCTCTGTCGTCTCTGGCACTATGTTGGGTCCCAAGACTGTGGTCTTTTTCACATCTGTCCAACACACGGGCGATCTACACGGTCTACCATACAAAGCTTCATACGGTGCCATCCCAATACTGGACTGATAGCTGTTATTATATGCAAACTCTGTCAACGGTAAATGATCCTCCCACGAACCTCTGAAATTAAGGACACAAGACCTCATCATATCCTCCAAAATCTGTATAGTCCTCTTAGGCTGACCATCCGTCTGGGGGTAAAAAGCAATACTGAACATCAAGTTCGTCCTTAAAGCCTTTTGAAGACTCTGCCAAAAGCGCGATGTAAAGCGCGGGTCTCGGTCCGAAACAATAGACACTGGCACTCCGTGTAGTCGGACAATCTCTCTGACATATAAGCTACTCAGTCGTTCCACCGAATCCCTCACTCAGATGGGGAGAAAGTGTGCAGATTTCGTCAACCTATCAACCACAACCCACACGGCTTTGTGTCCTCTAGGTGACCGAGGAAGTCCTAACACAAAGTCGATCGTGACATGCTCCTATTTCCACTCTGATTTAGGCAATGACTGTAGCAATCCTGTCGGTCTCTGATGTTCTGCCTTTACCTGCTGACAGGTGAGGCATCGGGAAACAAATTGGATCACATCTCGGTTCATTCCCGTCCAATAGAACTGACCACATAAGTCATGGTACATCTTTGTGCCTTCAGGATGCACTACAAGACGAGAATGATGACACTCACGTAATAGATCAGCTCGGCATGACTCTAGCACAAACAATCTCCCAGCTAACCTCAAACTCTGATTAGAACCCGCAATCTAGCCTGATGTATCCTTGCCACTAGCAATGCGGTCTCGTATCATCTGAGCCTCCTGATCCGTCCGCTGGACCTCTAGTACACGTGCTATCAATGCTGGTCGAGTAACTACAGAAAACAAGGTGGCACCCGTCGCGATCTCCCTGATGCACAAATCAAACTCCTCAACATCTGCAAGCAAAGTCCACTCACGTATAGCCACAGAAGCTAACGACCCGTGAGATCTCGGATCATAATCCTCCAACAGCTCCATCCACCGCCGTTGGCGCAAGTTCAGGTCCTTCTGTGAAAATAAGTATTTTAAGCTCTTGTGATCGGAAAAAACCTCAAAATGCTCACCATACAGATAGTGATGCCATGTCTTCAAGGTGAAGACCACAGCTGCTAACTCCAAATCGTGTGTCGGGTAGTTCTGCTCGTGCGTCTTCAACTGCCGGGAACCGAAGGCTACAACCTTACCCTCCTACATCAAAACACATCTAAGACCATCATGTGATGCATCACAGTACACCGTATATCCTAAGCCTCGCACTGGAATGATCAACACTGGTAGACTAGTCAACCTCGTCTTCAGCTCCTGGAAAGTTAACTCACAAGACTCACTCCAAACAAACACAACTCCCTTCCGCGTCAGACGCGTCATCGGTGCTGCGAGTCTAGCAAAGTCCTTCACGAACCGTTGGTAGTAAACAGCCAAACCCAAAAAATTGCGAATCTCAAATACACTCTTCGGTCGCTTCTAACCTGTTACAGCATCAGTCTTCGACGAATCCACAGCTACCCCATCAGTCGATACCACGTGTCCCAAAAATCTCTCCTCCGACATCCAAAATTCGCACTTCTCGTACTTCGCGTACAAGTGGTGCTCTCTCAAAGTCTATAGTACGATCTGCAGGTGATCATCGTGCGCCTCTCTAGTAGGTGAATATATCAAAATATCATCCACAAACACCACTACAAAACTGTCTAGATAAG
>JAULJZ010116503.1:0-11363 GCA_032270985.1 Heliamphora pulchella
TTTTCTAATTATTTTTTGTGTTTGAACCATTTTATTATTATAATTAGAAAATATTTTTTTTTATTTTCATTTTTTATTAAAAAACAGTGTTAGAGTTAACGAAAATATTAACGGAAATAATAAAATATTTCAAACACAAAAAATAATAGGAAATAGTTTTTTATTATTATTTTTATTTTTAAACAGTTTTTCTGTTAAAGTTAACGAAAATATTGATAGTTGGACTAATTTGATGCAAAAACTAAACTAAATATGAGGTTAATAACATTTCAGAAACCACATGGGTGGTGGTTGATATTTTGGTAAATCTTATTGGAGGTCAGCGTAATTTATCCAATTAAAAATTATTTTAATTTTAAAAATGAGTAACTAGTTTTGAAATTGAAATAAATAAAAAATAGAGAAATTTCTTACTTTTCTAAAACTGAGATTTTTTTGTTTTGAAAGAAATATGAATTTTATTAAAGTTTTAGGTTTTATTATTTATACATAATTTTTATTTTTAATATAAATTTTATTTGATAAGTCTCGACTTGTACGTTTAAAAAATATTTATTTTATTAAAAATAAATCTGCATATTGAAAGATATAGACTTTGAAAATTTATAAGGAAAAAAATTAGTAAAAAAGACTCTGATCCTGTTTGGGTGACTTGCTTATTGGCTTATTTGTTTATTAGTAAATAAGCCAAAACACAAATAAGCCACTTCGTTTGGGTGACACAAATAAGCAATTTGGTTTAAGCTTGGTTTGTTTGGGTGATTTTTGACTTATTTAGTTTATTTGCTTAAATAAGTTTGGTTGGTTTTGGTGATTTTTAGTTTATTTGGTTAAATAAGTTTGGTTTGTTTGGATGATTTTTCGCTTATTTGACTTATTAGTTTAAAATTTGACTTATTTGTTTCTTTTAGGTGACGTAACTTATTTTTGGCTTATAAGTCAAATAAGTCAATAAATTAATTTACCCAAACAGGGCCTCTATCTATAAATAAGGACAAATATATTTTAATTAATCTTTGGTTAAATTACACTGACCACTCTTAAAATTTTTAACAAAAATAAAAATATTTCATTTACTTTTTTATATATCATTACCTCCACTAATTTAGTTATCTATCTCAAATTAACTCAACCCTTAAAGCTCCATCTGATATAATAAAAAATATTAAATTCTATCTAATTTATTATTAATTTTTTAATTTTTTCTTCATTATTATGAGTGACCTTTCCATTTTGCCCCATCTCTCTCTTCCCTTCTGAAACCCAGTTCAACGCAATACCCTTCTCTCTCTCTCTTTCAACTGTTTTTTACACTCTGCGCCTGGTTTGGCCTAAAGAGAACAGAGGGAGAGGAACCATCCCAGGAAGAGAGAGACAATCCTCTCTCATATCCACTCTCTCCCTCTCAACGTTTTTGTTCCCAAATTCTATTTCGTGCACTTTCTTTCGCAATAAAATCAAGGAAGAAAAGATGAGTGTGATCGACATTCGGTTCCGAGTCGACGCCATCTAAAAGAAATACAATAAGTACGATGTCGATTCGGAGATTGACCATAAATCAATTGAATCAAAAACTAAAAATCGGAGTAAGAGACGAGAATCGAAAACCGCTTCCAATGACGAGAGAGAAAACCAGAATCAAAAATCAGAAATCGATCCAATCAGAAATCGAAGTTGTCTTGGCTCTGCATTTACAGATGGCGGTTCAACTCCTCAAATCCCAGGGCATAAACCGATGGTGATGGTCGCGAGATGAAGATGAATAGAGAGATGCAGACGAACCTCTGTAGATCCCTTACCTCCTTCTGCATTGTTTTTGTTATCTTTTTCTTTGCAAGTGCAATAATTATCTGATCCATTGCCTTGTCATTCATATAACCTCAAATGTGAACTCATCCTTTCAAGGAACAACCAAATTGAATAGTCTGGAAATCAAATCGTGCCGGCTCTAGAGCTCCATCGTCGCTAACAACCCCCGACAGAATCGTCGCCCACTCGCGTAAAATCTGAAAACTTTCTGTCCTTCTTTTAACAACAACGGCGAATCGTCTTTGCCGTCGCCGACCCCCAACATACTAAAATTCTTTTCGAAAATCGAATTCTTAACCGCGAATTTTGCTGCCCAAGCCAACGCAATGTTCGCGCTTCTATCTTACCAGTGAAAAAACTGATTACGAACATAATCAAGAACGAGCCGCACACAAATTGGGATTACAACAGAGCTGATGATGGTGGGAATTTAAGGTGGCGTTTGGAGTTTGCAGCGAAGATTGCGATAGTGTGCTTATGGTTGTGGCGTTAATGGTGGGCGAGTCGATGGAATTGTTAGAAACTTTGATTTAAAGTCAAACTAAGAGCAAGAACACAACAATCTAGATTGAGTGACTCAATTTTATTGATAATAACTTTGGCTTAAATAGCCATTTAATACACGATATTAACAAAAATCAAAAAACAGCCCACTTAGCCAAAATAAAGCCAAATTCCCTCCCTTAAACTAAATGCAGTGAAGCAATTAGTTTATATCAGAAGTTTCACATACTCCCAGCAGCTTTCGAAGTTTCTGAAAAACTTCAAGCTTCAATGGTTTGGTCGTTATGTTCGCCACCTGATCCTGACTCCCACTGTCACGCCTCAAAATCTAGGGTCACGTGAAATTCAACCAAACACCAGTTTTTCCAAAAAAATAGATTTTCATACATTTAAACCCACCTGTTGAAATCACAAGAAAATTCAGTATGCATCTCTCATAAACAGTAAATATCATGTATAACATGCATAAGTATATAGCCTTATGGCGTACAAGACTGCCTTCAGGAACATGCATACCAAAAATAAAAATTACAAAAGTCTTCCGCCACCGCGGGCATCTGCAGAGCTACTCAAGGTCATCATCCAAAGCATCACTTAAAAATAGTTTTACAGAAAATTCCACCCGTGAGCCGAATCCCAATAGAAACAGATAATAAAGCTGTAAAGCAGGAAATATGCATTCACGTAGAGTGGGAGCGAACTTAACCACAAAATCCCAAATTTTCCACAAACCTCCAAAACAGTTTTTCCTTCACAACTAAGCATTTAATCAATGCAAAACACATTTTACAGTTGAAGGAAAACAGTAACCAAAACACTGTTCTCTCACGGAATGTACCATCGTGGAAAAGAAGAAAGAGATCTTATGTACCGACTCTGTCACACAGACAAATGTAGCAACTATAGACTCCTGTTCATTACTCTAGTCCTGAAACACTTAAAGCCTGCTAGATAATGACAAATTTTATATGGAGCACCACAACGTAAAGCTTAATTTACGGGCGACAACCCGAGAGAACTAAGCACCCAACCGTCTCAATTTACGGAGACTAACCCGAAAGACCTGAGTACCTATGCTGTGCACGTTTTTGAATTTACACCGAGGGCAACTCGTGCCAAATACACGTCATCCCGGTACATCTAGATAATCTTCTAAAAAGAGTACCGTAGTTCAACTACGAAAATATTTTTTCAAAATAATACATTATACATGTATATAGATCCATCCATCAACATGGAGATCAAACAAAATATTTTTAAAAAAATATTTTTTTCTGTTTTCAACAAAACGTTTCAAAATCTGATACTCAACCCCAAAGGCGAGCTCCAAACCTCCAAAACACCAAGTGTTGAGATTTTTAGCAAAACAACCATTTTTCAACAAAATTCATCGTTTTTAAGAAAACCCTTCGAAAATCATACTACCACGTGTCATATAGTATTATAAGCTAAGAAAAGCTAACAACATGCTTTTTATCAGAAAAATAAGACTTAAAGAGAAAACATGACATTTGATGCATTTTATACCTGGTGAAAACACATATAATTACATATAACACCCTCATAACAACAGTAGGTCTAGAATCCTACCTCGTTGGGTCAAAATCCGACGCCTCAAAAATTGGATCTCATCGGAACGAGAATCTGACCGGATGAGCGCGAATCTAGCAGTGTGAATAGCAGGGATCCACAAGCTGATTGTCAGAAACTAGGCTCGGGCGGGTCAAATATGTAGAGAGAAGGCAGAGGAAATGAAGAAAGAAACATTTCTCCAAACATTCCAGCCCTTGGAATACTTATAAGCTCACCAAAAAGGCAGTTCAGTCGACTGAAAAACATGAACCACCTCAGTTCAGTCGATCGAACCCTTAAGTTTAGTCGACCGAACTCAAGAAAAATGGTTCGGTCGACTGGACCAAGCCCCTCAGTCGACCGAACCCAAGGTTCTCAACCTACTGGTTTTCAGTTCAGTCGACTGAACTCATCGTTCAGTTGACCGAATAGCCTACTATTTTGGTATTGGGTTTTATGATCTAAGGCCAACCGAGCAAGCCTAAACAAGGTCCGAGAAAGCATAAAACACCTCTATACATGCTCTTCTATAACTCCAAAACATAAACCATGCATCGATGATATATAACATGAAGAAAAAACACGTCATCATTTATATATATCAAAATTAAACGGTACAGGATCTCACAACTCTCCCCCCTTAAGGAATTGTTTTCCCAAAATTCTCTACACGGTCACGAGATAAACATGTTTGGGTATCTAGCACGCATCCCGGACTCAAGCTCCCAAGTCGCTTCCTCAACCCCATGATGAACTTACTGAACCTTGACATACGCAATCGTTCTCCCCCGCAACATTTGCTCCTTTGTATCCAGAATCCTCACTGGGTGTTCCTCATACGTGACATCCTCATTAACTCGCAACTCAGTCAAATCTAAAACATGAGACGGATCCAGCTCATACCTCCGAAGCATAGAAACATGAAAGACGTTGTGCACAGATGCTAACTAAGGTGGCAAAGCCAAACGGTATGCTACCACCCCAATCCTTTTCAGGATCTCAAACGGTTCAATAAAACGTGGTGATAGCTTCCCGCGACGACCAAACCTCATCAACCCTCTGCGTGGCGAGACCTTCAAAAACACGTGATCCCCCACTGCAAACTCTAACGGTCTCCTCCTCCGATTCGCATAACTTTTCTGGCGGTTCTGAGCTGTCACCAGACGCTGACGAATCACTGCAATCCACTCCGTCGTTTCCCGCACGAGATCGGGCCCCAAAATAGTCGTCTCACCCACCTCTGTCCAACAAATAGGTGACCTACACGGTCTACCATACAGAACCTCATACGGTGCCATCCCAATACTGAACTGATAGTTGTTGTTGTATTCAAACTCTACCAACGATAGATGATCCTCCTAGGAACCCCGAAACTCAAGCACACAGGCTCTCAACATGTCCTCCAAAATCTGGATGGTCCTCTCAGACTGATCGTCGGTCTGAGGATGAAAAGCTGTACTAAAAGTCAAGCTCGTCCCCAAAGCCATCTGAAGACTCTGCCAAAAGCGCGATGTAAAGCGCGGGTCTCGATCAGAAACAATAGTCACAGGTACTCCGTGTAGTCGGACTATCTCTCGAATGTACAATCTACTCAATCAGTCCACTGGGCCTCTCACTTGAATAGGGAGGAAGTGCGTAGACTTCGTCAACCTATCCACTATAACCCACACAGTATCGTGTGTCCCTTCGGCGACCGTGGAAGTTTTGATACAAAATCTATCGTGACATTCTCCCACTTTCACTCAGATACAGGCAATGGCTGCAACAATCCTGCAGGTCTCTGGTGCTCCACCTTTACTTGCTGTCAAGTAAAGCATCGAGAAATGAATCGGATCACATCCCTTTTCATTCCCGTTCACCAGAACTGTCGGCGTAGATTGTGATACATCTTCGTGCCTCCCGGATGCATTGCAAGATGTGAGTGATGAAACTCATGTAGCACCTCAGTACGGCACGACTCTGGCATAAACAAACACCCGGTCAACCTCAGACTCGGATCTGAACTCACCACCCATCCTGCTGTATCCTTTCCGCTAGCAATGCGGTCCTGTATCATCTGAGCCTCTTGATCAGTCCTCTAAGCCTCTAACACGCGTGCAACCAATGCAGGCTGTGAAGCTACAGAATATAAAGTCGCACCTTCCGCTGTCTCCCTGAGACACATATCAAACTCCCCAACAGCTCCGAGCATGTCCCATTCTCGTAGAGCCACAAAAGCTAACGAGCCATGAGATCTCCTGCTGAGTGCGTCAGCTACAGCATTTGCCTTCCCCGGGTGGTACTGTAAATCAAAGTCGTAGTCTCTCAACAACTCCATCCATCGTCGCTGGCAAAGATTCAGGTCTTTCTGTGAAAATAAGTATTTCAAGCTCTTATGATCAGAGAAAATCTCGAAATGCTCACCGTATAGATAATGCCGCTATGTCTTCAAGGCGAAGACTACGGCTGCCAACTCCAGATTATGAGTCGGGTAATTCCTCTCGTGTGTTTTTAGCTGTCGCAAATCGTAGGCTACAACCTTGCCTCCCTGCATCAATACACAGCCCAAACCGTCAAGTGACGCGTCACAGTACACTGTATACCCCATACCTCGCTATGGAATAATCAACACTGGCGCACTGGTCAATCTCCTCTTCAGCTCCTGGAAAGTTGACTCACAGGAATCACTCCACACAAAACTGATTCCCTTTCGCGTCAGACGTGTCATCGGTGCTGCAAGCCTAGAGAAGTCCTTCACGAATCGTCGATAATAACCCGTTAGACCCAGAAAACTGCGAATCTCAAAAACGTTCTTTGGTCGCGGCCAATCCGTCACTGCATCAGTCTTCGTCGAGTCCACTAATACCCCATCCTTCGACGCCACGTGTCCAAGGAATCTAACATCTAGAACTCACACTTTTCGTACTTCGCATACAAGCGATGTTCTCCCAGAAGCTGCAAGACGACGTGCAGATGCTCCTCATGCATCTCCCTCGTGGGTGAATAAACCAGAATATCGTCCACGAACACAAGCACAAAACTGTCCAGGTAGGAGTGAAAGATACGGTTCATCAGACCCAAGTTACAAAATTAGTTAAAAATGTACACCAAGTTACAAAATTACACAAAAATTAAAATTTGACCCAATCACTTCAACAAAATAATGTTATAATTAAACTACAGTATAAAAATTTAGTATAACACTTAAAATCATCATTTTAATTCAAAACTATAATTATTATATTTGAAAATATACATTAAGTTAATTTTTTGATACAATTTTTTGAACAATGTAGTACATATATAGCATTAAACATACAATAAAGTAATATAATATAATAAAAATTAAAATTGGAGCCAATTTTTCCCCTCATGGCTGGCCAACTTGAGTGCAAGACACTTAATCACATTATTTTATTATGTGTGTATAGCATGCATGCAAAATTAGTAGATATAATCTCTTATAGGTCTTACAAATACATCATGAGCCTACTTTAGGTTACAGAAATCATTTTAAAAGACCACATGAACCCTCATTTTCAGCAATAGGCTCTCCCAAACATAATTTGTGTTCAAAAAAAAAAATTCTCTAAGTGTTGGTAGAGAGAGGTAGAGAGAGAAAGAGAAGAAAGGTTTGGAGTTCTTGGTGCTCTTAGCATTCTTGGGTGATTTTTTTCAAAGTTCTTCAACACCTATCTTATCAAATCTCTAAATTAAGGTAGAAACAATATCTTTATACACTTATTTTTCATTTACAAGTCTTCTTTCATCTCCTAATCTCACCAAAACCTAAGATTCATGCTCAAACTCATGTTTTCTTCATACTCAAATCTGTCCAGAAAGAGTTTTTGGCAAAAATCTGATTTTTGTTATTTTATTTGTGTGATCTAGACTTTTCAAAAGTTTTTGAAATTTTTACTGTAGTTTTCTGTACATATTATTTGCATGCACGAATTTTCTTGAGGTCCAAATCTTTTCCTTTTTTGTTTTAGAAATAGAGAAGTAAATCAGGTTAAAATGGCTATCTGGATAAACCACTTTGAATCCATGCCATTTACTGTAGAAACAAGATTTCGGTGTGATTTTTAAGTGGTTGGATAGATAAGCGTCTTATCTTTTTAACCCCACTGGAATCAATCCGTTTGCATATGTGTAGAGAAAATGACAACGATTCTCCCAAAGTGTGTCGAATCAGGACACTGTTTGGTAGAATATTTATAGTAAATTCAAGAAAAATGAAACAAATGCAAGGTGAAGTTGTAGAGCTTCTAAACTCGTAGATCTACCACTGTAAAAGGTTTAAAAATTAAATTGTAAGTCTATGTCCTCATTTCTATTTTTGAAGTCACTGAGTTTTTGCGCCACTGTTTTGGAAATTTTTCTCTACACTATCATAGAAATTTATTTTGTCAAAACCGAGGTCTTAGAGGCAAAATTTGAAAAAGTGTAAATCATAAAAAGTGTTCATAATATCCCAAATAGGGTTCCTACCAAATCTCAGGTTTTAATTCGGAGTGTATGTATTTTAAAAATTCTAAAACCAGTAGCAAAAATATGAAAATTCTGAATTTGATTAAATGTGATTTTACTTTAATGTTATTGTTTGGGGTTTACCTATGCTGTGTTATGCATGATTGAACAATTACAATATGTAATATTGCCATGATATATTTACATGATTTTAGTGGTTGAATTATTTACATGCAAATTTGGTTAAATAATTAATCTATGCACATTGTATTTTAACCTAAATATTTTGAGGTGATTAATTGGTGTATCTTTTTGTCTTACATGCTAATTAATCATATCCATGCATAAATTCCCATGTAAGTTAAAAAAATCATAATTTTTGCATATTGAATCATGCCACATCATCATTGGGTGGATTTTACGGGGTTCACCAATTTATTTTAAGAAAAGAATGAAAATTGAACCTTAGGGTTGGTACTGTGGTTGATGGAATTGAAATTCTTGAAAATTTGAATATTTGAAAATATTGTGATATTGGCTATATGCCATGATTTGTTTTGGGATGGTTTTGCCCCAAGTACTAAATGCACCCTATTGTTTATGATATATTTTTTGTGAAGGCGGTTCGGGTGGTGTAATAATCGGAGTTAGATTTCGCAATCACGCGTGGGACCTTGACCTAAGATCCGAGGGCTAGACCGTCGCTGGCACCTTGCCGTCAGTGATGACCCGGCTGGACACTTAGTCCACTACGTAGTCATTCCACGGCTGAAGGAACGCTCTCTGTTGTTCGGTAGACTTGGTCAGCGTAATTGGGATCATAGGGTTTTAGGATGGTTTCCCCGGAATGGGAGAACCTAGAATAACTTAAGTTTTAAATTAGATTAGAAAATTAAATTGGTTGCATCATTTCTCATCATAATCACTGTTATGATTAACCTACTATTTTATCTGTTATGTTTCGACCTGTTTTATGAGAAATATCTGTATGTTGGTGTGAGTTTCTCTAACATTCCATACTGGGTTTCGAAGAGCTAGAAGAGCTTATTGACGAATACATGGATGCGGACATAGAGTATTGATTAAGAGTTTCTCGATTTCATCCCAGCCTTTCTCGGCCACGTAGTACCAATTTTGTAGTTATTCACGTATTTCTTGTATTGTTCGATGTACTCCAAAAAAAATTTATTTGGCTCTGTATTATATAACTCTACGTATTTTGCTTTTTGGCATGTATGTGTATTATCGTTATTTAATTTTCGCAGCCCTATTAGTTAATTGTCGCTTTAGATGCTCCCGAGATTCGGGGCGTCACACGCTTAATTTGCGGGCGACCACCCAAGGGTACAAAGCACCCAACCAACTCAATTTACGGGAACTAACTCGAAGGTACAGAGCACCTACGCTACGCACGTTTCCGGACTTACACCGAGAGCAACTCGTACCAAATACACGTCATCCCGGTACATCTAGATAATCTTCTAAAAATCGTACCGTAGCTCAACTACGAAAATATTTTCTCAAAATAATACATTAAACATGTATATAGATCCATCCATCAACATGGAGATCAAACAAAACATTTTCAAAACAATTTTTCTCATTTTTAACAAAACGTTTCAAAACCTGATACTCAACCCCGAAGGCGAGCTCTAAACCTCCGAAACACTAAGTGCTGAAATTTCATTAAAAACTATCATTTTCCACCGTTTTCAAGAACACACTTTGAAAATCATAAAACCACACGTTATACGATGTAATAAACCAAGGAAAGCGAAAAAATATGCTTTTTACCCGAAAACCAAGGTTTAAACATAAATATGATATTTCATGTATTTTTTACCCGGTAAAAACATATATAATTACATAAAACACCCTTATACAGCAGTAGGGTGTAGAATCCAACCTCGGCGAGTCGAAACTCAAAGCCTCAAAATCTGGACCACGTCAAAATAGGAATCTGATCGGTCGAACACAAAGCTAACAGCGTGAATAGCAGGGATCCACAAGCTGATCGTCGAAAACTAGGCTCAAGTGACTCAAATATGTAGAGAGAAGGCAGAGGAAAAGAAGAAACAAGCTTTTCCCAAATGTTCCAGCCCACTGGAATACCAATGGGCTTGGCAAAATGGTAGTTCAGTCGACTGAAAAGGCCACTTCAGTCGACTGAAGCTCCTCGAAAAACGTACCACCTCTCAGTTCAGTCCACCGATCCCTTCGGTTCAGTCGACCGAACTCAAGAAAAATAGTTCAGTCGACCGAACATACCAGTTCAATCGACCGAACCCAAGGTGTCACAGCCTACTATTTTGGTCTCGGTTTTTCAGTTCTAAGGCCAACCAAACAAGTCTATACAAGGTCCGAGAAAGCGTGAAACACATCTACATGCTGTTCTACAACTCCAAAACATAAACCATGTATCGATGATATATAACATGAAGAAAAACACATCATCATTTATATATATAAAAAATAAAACGGTATAGGATCTCACAACTCTCCCCTCTTAAGGAATCTTTCCCCTAAAATTCTCTACAAGGTCACAACGTAAACAGGTCTAGGTATCTGGCACGTATCCCAGACTTCGGCTCCCAAGTCGCTTCCTCAACCCCGTGATGAAGCCACTGAACTTTGACATAAGCAATCGTTCTCCCCCGCATCACTCTCTCCTTCGTGTCGAGAATCTTCACAGGACGTTCCTCATATGTGACATCCTCCTCCGAAGCATCAGGCTCGTACCTCCGAAGCATCGAAACGTGAAAGATGTTATGCACAGATGCTAACTGAGGCGGCAAGGCTAGACGGTATGCTACCACCCCAACCCTCTTCAGGATCTCGAAGGGTCCAATAAAACGTGGTGATTGTTGGAGAGTGAGCCGCTCAGTAGAAAAAAAAGTTTTTAAGAAACAACGTCGTGACCATAAAAAAAAACGACGTATGCGATTTTCATGAAAAACGAAAACTATAATTATTTCTATAGTTTGATACCTTTATGAAACTTGTCGAAAAGTTTCAAGAAGTTCCGAATA
>JAULJZ010116514.1:0-11363 GCA_032270985.1 Heliamphora pulchella
ACTTAGGTGTTTCCTTATATATATATATATATATATATATATATATATATATATAACTCATGATTCCAGAGAGGGAGCTGTAAGTTTCTTGGTGCAGATTAATTTAAGAACTTATTGGCAATGTGCTTAAAAATTAAAATTTTAGTTTCCTTTTTTGCATTTCTAAATTAAAAAATTAAATTGGGTTTAAAAGATGTTATTTAATAAATTAGCTTTTAACCTAACTATTTTGGTAAGTGGATTGGTGAAAAATTAATTTTTTTCTCTTTATTCAAATTGGACATATTTGCCCTTCTTTATAGATAATTATAATGAATATTTGTAGTTAGTATCAATAGTAAATAAATTATGAAATAAAACAAGTATTATCTTTTAGGGCCCTATTGACAATTAACTTAAAAGTTAATTTTTTAATTTTTTATATTTTTAGCCAAAAATCTAAATTGGGCTTAAAGTATGTTGTTTGGTAATTTACATTTTAAGCTAGTTTTTTTTAAAATTGGTTATTTAAATAAAAAATTAGTTTTTTTTTGTTTAAAGTAGACAATTTTATCTTTCTATATATTTGATATTAACAATTATATGTAGTTTGCAGTGGTAGTAAATAAATTATGAATAAGGGTATTATTGTATTTTTAAAATGTTGAAAATTTAAATAGAATATCCTGAGAGTTTGTGTTTTATTTTTTTTGGCCTTCTATTTTTTTTTACCAAACAAACAATTTTGACTTTTTGACATTTTTATCCAAAAAATCAAAAAATAAAGATTGCCTATCAGGGCCTTAGAATATAGTGAGAGCTTGAATATAATGTTTTAAGAATTAGTATTTCCATTTAATTTTTTGATTTGTTTACTTTCTTGCTTTTTAACAAATAGAATGTCTTGTTATTATAATTTTTTTTATTTTTTTCCAATAAGTTAAAATACTTAAATTGCCAATGAAGCCCTAAGGCCTTGTTTAATAACTGGTGTAGATTAGATAGGATTAATAGTAATGTAGGATAAATAATGAGGTGATATGAAATTGGTAATGAAATGAAATTAGGAATGAGATGGAATTAGTTTTTTTGTGTATAATTTGGATAGAATTAAGTGATGAATTATACAAATTCATTTCTAATTTTGGTGGAATTAAGTAACGTGATATTGGATTAAATTTATGAATTTTTAATATTATTCTTGTACTAAAAAATTAATAAATATATTTTAATTTTTTTATATTAATTACTAAGTTAATTTATTTTAAAATTAAATTAAATATAAGCTAATAAGTTAAATTTTATGTTATTTATTTTAATTTTTTTTATTAATTTTATTAATTTTTTAAATTCACATCTTGGATTAAATAAATTACAACAGATAAGTTAATAAGTTAAGTTTTTTAATATTAATATTAAAATTACTTAATAGTAATATGAAGTTAAATAAATTAGTAAGTTAAATTTTATGTTATTTATTACATTTTTAGTTTATTTTTTGTTATTTTTTATTAATTTTTTTAATAAAATAAATTCATTCTAACAATTTTAAAACTAAAAATTATAATTAATAACAATAAAAACAAAACAATAAGGCAGTGCTTGGTGCAGCTCTTCTGAAGCAACAGCGCTATTGAGATGAATCCAATGGCCCAAATTTATTTGCCAAAACAATATCGTTTTTATAAAAATAAATCTAGGTCATTTGTTTCATCTCTTGTGGACGTATGAACAATGCAGAGCACAGGATCTGACCCCTCATCTTCTTCTCCATCCAAGGCTAATGGCAAATGGCAAAATTGGCAAAGACGACAAAATCTATAAACAACGCCGTCGTTCCTTGACAAAACCAACAAAGACGAATGGTGTTGCTGTTGATTTCGTTGGGTGGGTTGGGGCAAGAACAGACGCTGAATTTTAATTTAAGGAGAGCAAATTTTTTTTATAAATTCTTAAGGGACATATATTAAGTTTTTAAAAAAAATCTTAGGGAGGTAAACTTATATAATCTAAACATATTTTGAGCTAATACTACTATAATTATGAGTTTTTTTTTTAAATCTTAGGGAAGCGACTGCCCCCTCTTGGGTCCGTCAATGGGTTGGGGTTAGCAACAATGACGAGGAGATAATTGTTGAAGGGTAAAATTGACAAAAGAAAAGTAATCCATTGGGACTGGATCAAGTCTTATGTTGTATTATCGAATACTAAGATCACGATTCTAGTATGGGTTACGTTCTTCGTGTTCTTCGAAATCTTTATTGATTTGACTTAGGCTTTAGATATGTGAAGACACTAGTCTTGAAGCCAATTGTGTAACACTTCGATCTTTTACATAGTAACAATATTGTTCGCTTTGGGCAAAATTCTCACAGTTTTGTTCTTTTCAGGGGGTCACCCATCCTTGCATTGCTCCAGTATAAGCATGCTTAACTGCGGAGTTCTATTAGGATCTCTACCACTTGAAAAAAGGTCTTGTTGAATGTAAGAGTCTAAAATTTTTTTCTTTTATAATCCAGGAAATCACTCTCCCTTTCTGATGTGGGATATTAGGATATCACAATCCACCCCCATTAGGGCTGCACATTCCAGTGCAGCAACCTACCAGCTCCGGTAGCCTGCCAATCCTTATCGACCCGCCCATTCAGTAGCCCGCCCACGTGTCACGCGAGACGGCAGGGGCCCACACTCGGAGGTGAGGAGAGTCGACTCTTATACCATCTGTAATACCCCGACCCTTCACATAGCAATGATATTGTCCGCTTTGGGCAAAGCTCTCACGGTTTCGTTCTTTTCATGAAGTCACCCATCCTTGCATTACTCCAGCATAAGCACGTTTAACTGCGGAGTTCTGGTAGGCTCTCTACCACTTTTAAAAAGGTCTCGTTGAATGTAAGGGTCCAAGATTTTTTTCTTTTATAACTCAGGAACTCCATCTCCCTTTCCGATATGGGATACCAAGATATCACAAAGTGACTGAAGTGTGGAACTAGGATTTATAACTGCATTTTTATAGGTTACACCAAGAACCTGTAAAGTAATTAAGATATGAATTTTTAATATAATTATGAAATCTATTTTCAACCCAAAAGTAATTTTATAAAAATATAAATTATAATTCATTCCACTAAAAATTATAATTGCACTCCCAACGTTATTCTCAAAATTGAATTATTCAAGTTCCTGTTGTTAAATACTTATTTATTCTCTTCCACGTTAAGATTACAGATACTCGCTGATTAAATTAAAATACTAATATTTTTATTTAGTTAACTTTTTTGAAAAATCCTTAAGACCTTCCGCCTAACATATTTAGCATGCCGAATTATAAAATTTACCTGCAAAGTTTGGCACGATCAAAACTTATAAGTTTCCTTAAGGGAGTGTCATCAATCCCGATCACGGGACGCGGATTCCGTCAATAAGTAATATCCGTTATATAATTAACGTCGTTATCTAACTCACCGAGATTATAAATCCATAAAAGATCGCATTCTTTAATGAATCAAAATAATAAAAATTAAATATGCGTGACTAATATTTATTTTGAGATTAAGAATATAAGCAATTATAATAATCATGGGATATGAATTAATTTATATATTCAATACAAAATTAATTACCCCAACGAGATCATGTTCAATACACACAAAGTGTACTAGCACAAAGAGCTAAAACAATTATCAAAATAATTATCATTTTCGTAATCAAGACAGATCTACAAAAATACTGTGTTATAGTCCTACTAATGGTGTGTCCAATTCCATCTAAAACTATAAACGAAAAACTTATATTTTACAAGAAACAATAATCTCGTCTTCTGTGTGTAAGTCAAACTTTACAAATCAGATTAAATACTATGTAAAATAAAAGATAACCATGCACAATATTAAATAAATTATAAAATACATACATTTACTTATTAAGATTCTCATTAAAATAAAAAATTAATTTTATTAATAAATAAAATTAAATACCAAAACTTAAATTCTGGTCGGTTTGATTCTTGGGTTGATACTTACTTTTTAAAACCATTCAAACCCAAGACTCGAATGTATATATATATATATATATATATATATATATATATATTATAAAAAAAATAATTTAATTCGTATAATAACAGCTAACAACAAGACGCAATTAGATATTTGTTAAGAGTGTTTTTAATTTGGATATTTGTTTGAAATTAGTTATTCACTTGTTCTTATGTGAGGATTGCTTAATTTTTTATGTGTTATTATTTTAGTTATTAAATAATTTGAATTAGTATTAAATAATGTGTAAAATTAGCGAACAAATGGAAACGCGGTTTCAACTTGAACCAACCCGTATTAATTTTGGTTGATTCTAAAATATAAATGGTTCGATTCTAGATCCTAAATTTTAAAATCAACCTTGATCGATTTGTTTCTAAATTAAATTTCAAATCGGACTAGACCGACTCATGCTCACCCTTTAGCTCTTATATGTCAGAAACGCTCAAAGTCAGCATTAAATTATTTAGCTATATTCATATTTAAAATGTTCAGTTACATTTACATATGTATGATTTTTTTGAGAAAGGAAATACGACCCATGGATAACAAAAGGCCCATTAGCCCAGTCATTGGTCCGTTATGATTAACAATTTTAGGTTTCATCCAACAAGGAAGGCCCTAATTTTAGCTGAATCGGCCCAATTACAATTGGTTCTAGTTATGGATCCATTACCCTGAAACCGGCCCATTTTTAACAACTGAAATGCATTATTAATTATTTATTGAAAATTTTGAATAAATTAGCAATTTTGTGACATTAATTGCGGTCTCATTATTTAACAAAAAAAAGATGATTTGGGCATATAAATAAACACCAATACGTACATATTTTTTACAATTTGCCTAGTTATTGATTCATTACCCTAAACCGGGCCCATTTTCAACAACCGAAATGCATTATTAATTATTTACCGAAACAAATTGAATAAATTGACGATTTCATGACATTACTTGTGGTCTCATCATTTAAAAAAAAAAAAGATGAGTTGGGCATATAATTAAACACCAATACGAAACTTATTTTTTACAATATGCCTACTTAATTATCCATTATTTTGAACCGAACCCATTTTCAACAACCGAAATGCATTATTAATTATTTATCATAACAAATTGAATCAATTGCGGTCTCATCATCCAACCACAAACATGATTTGGGCATATTAAACACCAATAGGTACTTATTTTTGGTTTATTAAAATTAAGGAATCTATTACTTAAATAGTAGGTTTTATTATTGAATGTGTATAATAAATTTTAACAATTTAAATTAATAAAAATAAATAAATTTTATTCATCTACATTGTAGAGGAAGTGACATTAATAGGTAAAGAATTGTAGCAGAATTAAAGCTTCCAAGTGCTGACGTCATTAAAGTGTTGAATGACATTAAAAGGTTCGAATTTATTTATTTATTAGTTTTTAATAATTTTGAGAGAAAGAGAGCTTCCAAAGCCCTAAACCGTAAAGATTGGTTAACATAAACGGCGGCTAATTATGGGAGATAGGAACCCAAAATAATGGGCATGAATCAGTTGGTAGCTCACATCAATTCAATCCAATTATGTGAGTTTTTATTATACTGAGTCTATGTTTGGCTTAATTTTTTTAAAAATTTTTTATTAAAAATTTTTTTAAAAAGTTTACTTATTTGGCTTTAATCGACTTTTTTTAATATATTTTTATATTAATTATTTTTATAAAAAAAACCAAAACAATTAAAAAAATTTAAAAAAAAACTAGTCCAAACACAAGCTGAGTTTATTCTAATTTTATTGTATTTATTTTATTTTATAATGGGGTATTCGGACACTAGCTTGCTTGTCGATTAATTTTGAAATTTTGAGATTAATGGTCAAACAAATTTTTAATAATTTTGAGAATTTAAACATGTGAGCCAACTAATTTTCAGTGGCCCTCATAACTCGAATGGGTGTACATTGAATTTGTGATATTAAGCACTGAGTGGAATAGTTTTTTTATTATTATTTTTTAGTAAATTTTTTTTATATTAGTTTAAATGATGATATTATTTAGACTTATCTCATTATAAGAAATTAGAAAATAAAAAAAAAATTGACAAAAAAAAAAGTTCAAATAAGACGAAAAATCTACTTTTAGGCTTTTATGTGACTTGTTTTTCATCGGTAGTGAATTTAAAAAAAAAAAATTTAACGGTTATACTTTTAAATTTGTTTTATCATAATGAATTGATAAAGTAAAAATATTAGCCTAAAAAATTAAAAAAGAATTCATAAAAAATAATAAAAAAGCAACAAAAAATTACTAAAAAAGCTAAACCAAACAGAATCCAAGTTAATTAAAGTTATGATGTATCTTAATTATGAAAAATAAAAATTAAGAGTATTAAAGTAGAAAAAGTTGTTTTTAATTTTAAAAACCTAAACAGAAACTTGCAACAAACAAGTTGACAAAATTCTTAGGAAAAACTTTAATACGCATGTCATAATTTGGGTGTATGGTATACACCTCATAAATTTTATGATAAATGTTCATAATTAAATATATCATAAAGATTCACGAATTAGAAGCCACAAAAAATCATAAATTTAATAAAAAAATTGATGAACAATTTAATTTATAAGTCGTTTACTGTTTTTTATCCAGTATAAGATTTTTTAACGAGCAGAATCTATTCTCGTAAAAGTTTTAACGTGTAAGGTTCTTTTGAGACAAAAATATTTTAGAACAGATTTATTTATCTGTGTATTTTCAAAATATATATAAATAACACAGATATATTTATCTGTCTTTTATTAAAAACACGTGTAAAAAATACAGATAAATTTATCTATTTTATTGAAAGACGTATAAAGAATATAAATAAATTTATCTGTATCTTTTCAAAATATGTAAAAAAATAAAGATAAATTTATTTATTTGTATTATCTGTATTAATATGCAAACAAATAAATTTATCTGTTAGGCATAATTAAGCAGACAGATAAATTTTATCATTATCTGTGTTGATATGCAAACAGATAAGTTTATCTGTTAGCCATAATTAAGTAGACATATAAATTTTATCATTATCTGTGTTAATATGCAAACAGACAAATTTATCTGTTAGGCATATCTGTTTGCATATTAAACAGATGAATATCAAACAAATAAATTTATCTGTTTATTATGTAAAATAGATAAATTTATCTGTTTGTATGGTATTTTCATATGAACACGTTAAAATTTTTGTTGATGAACTTTACGCGTTAAAATTTATTTTTTTAAACATTTGGTTGAAATCTTCTAAATTTAACCATAAAAACTCAAAATAAAAACCATATGATTTATAACCCAAATTTTTCGATTTCACATTTCAAATATTTCACAATTTTAACATTAAACGTTCATAATTTCAATCATAAAATGTCATAAGTGCATACTATTATGGGTGTACACTATTGAAACTTTTCCCTAAATCTTAAGAAAAATAAAAAATAAAAATTGCTACCAAAAACCTTACAAACAGTCCAATATCATACACAGCTCATGCCCAAAAGATACTCTACTCGTGTGAAATAATTTTTTTATATTTTAGTGAATTTTTTTTATATTAGTTCAAACGATAATATTTTTAAAATTTTTCTTGTTATAAGAAACCAAAGAAGTAAAATAATTGACAAAAAAATTAAAAAAAGATCAAATAAGACAAAAAAACTACTTTAAGGCTTTTATATGTGGCTTTTTTTGTCTTTATTGAACTTTTTTATCTTTTTTTAAAATGGCTATACTTTTAGATTTGTTTTATCATGATGAATCAAGAAAGTAAAAAAAAAATCCAAAAAATAAAAATTCATAAAAGACAAAAAAAAGCTATAAAAAAAGCCACTAAAAAATCTAAACCAAACAAAGCTTGCTCAAAAAAGCCATATGCTGTTCTCCTTTATTACATTTTCAAAAAAATATTTATATGCTCAACAAAATATAAACTAAAAGCAAAGTTTAGTTAATACAACCACCCTCATAGCCTGTAGCAATTTCAGAAATTTTTATTGATGAAATTATTAAGTATTGATCATCTGTTTTTACAATAATATAAAAAGTCTAAATTTTTACAGTAATATAAAAAATCCTAAATTTCTATAGCAATTTGTCAAATTTTATCACACAAGTGTTCTTACATAATTCTTAAACAGTTAATCAATAACTATTGATTATTAATAAAAAAATTAATATTTTTCATATGAGAAACAAATTTTCTTTTCATCAAGAAATACAAAATATTCTACAATCACAAATTTCTACAATCAAAATTTTTACAATTACAATTTTTTTCATCATAAACCCTTAATTTTTACAATGCACAATCTCATCCAATATAAAGAAATAATGCAAAAATTTAAACTTTTTTCCAAATTAAAAATCATAAATTCAAGATTTCTACAATTACATACTATATCGGTAGACTCCGAAGGAGAAGTGGGGTTCTGTTCAACCAAATTTGGGAATTGCTGAATTGGAAGGGAGAAGTTGGATATGGATAAAATGTTAAGTGCAACTGTGAAACCTATATTTTTTATAATAAAATTTAAAATTTTATATAAAGTATTTGTAGGTTATGTATTTAAAATTTGTACATTGAGTGTATATTTATGAGGTCAAATAAAAAAAATTTATGGGATCAAATATTTTAAAATTTTATATACATATTATAATAATATTAAAAAATTAAATTGCAATGGGGTCATTTGACCCCACACCCTCGAGGGTGGAGTCACTCTGCTTATAGCTTTAAGTGGAAATTATTATAAATATTTATGAAAGTTTTAAACTTATAATTTAAAATAGTAAAATTTATATTTATTAATTTACTATAAAAAAATTTATAAACAAAAAGTTATAAATGCACTTATTTAAATTTTTATTTATTTATTACTAAATTACAAATTAAAATATATAATTTGAGCACCCAGTTCATGAACATATCAAATTTTGCCAAGACTAGTGGCTAAATATCCGACACTCATTGCTTGTTAAATAAATTTGAAGAATTAGTTCATCATTAAAGATTAATAACAGAAATTTGAATATTGTAGGTGGGACGTCGCCTATTAACATATTTTTTTTAATAAATACATAAATAATTATGTGCCAAGCCACTAGGACAGATAGCTTGAGTAAACCAATATTAAGAATAAGAGTAAAAGAAAATCAATGTAAAACTTCTCAAGATAAGTACGACACTCGACCTACTCGAGTACAGTAGAACTACTTGGGTAGTGTTACTCGGGTGCAGTAGAGCTACTGGAACAGTGTTACTCGGGTACAGTAGAGCTACTTGGGTAAACCTGCTCGTGTGTAATACTTCTACTCATAATTTGAGTCACTCATGACTCAAACTACTTACCCCTTCAGTAGCTCGGGTACAAAATTTTTGCTCATAACACGAGTCACTCATGACTCGAGCTACTCACCCCTCTAGTAGCTCGAGTGCGATACTTCTACTCAGAACTCAAGTCACTCATGATCCGAGCTACTCGCCCCTTTGGTAGCTCGAATGCAATACTCATAACTCGAGTCACTCATGACTCGAGCTGCTCGGGTATTCTTCCACTTAACCAGTGTCAACTACTCTAACCCAGGTACTCAAGTGATGAGATAAACTACTTATTCCACTAGTGACTCGAATTATTGGAGATCCGAGCTGCTGGGACCCCCTATAACTCGGCCAACTAATATCGCTGTTCGTCATGCAGAGGCGGAAGACATTCCATAGCACAGACTATGAAGCGTAGCCCTGACTACGAATGAAGACCTTCCATAGCACAGACTATGAAGCGTAGCCCTCACTACGATGAAGACCTTTCATAGCACAGACTATGAAGCGTAACCCTGATTACGACAGTAGCCCTGACTACTTGCCATGGCACAGACCATGAATACAGCACAGAATGTATTATTACCATGGTACAATCCATGAAGACAGCACAGACTGTATTATTGCCTTGGCACTGGCCATGAAGACAGCACAGACTGTATTATTACCACGACACAGATCGTGAAGACAGCACAGACTGTAATTTAGCTCTAACTACCTAATTATGATGACATAGCACCGACTATGTGGCTCAGTACAGACTGAACAACCCAGATATAGCACAGACTATATGATTATAGATTCCTCTAAAAATCGAAAGACTGTCCCAGAGACAATGAAGACAATGACAGTATAATCCTGCACGGGACGTTGTGAGACATGTGGCTTGGTGGCTAAGGAAAGAATTTTTCGAGTCATACGAACCCTCCCACTCGAGTCACTCGAGTGACCCCCGAGTCACTCAACCCGAGTGGGTCGGGTACTTAACCCGAGCGGGTCCGGTGCCCGTGGGGCATCTGTTGGCTAACCTAGTTGAGTTGGAGTAGAACACTACATGGCTGATTATCAGATAGAATCTCTTGATTCTCTGTTATCGCCTCTCATGATCCGATTCGATCTCTTGAAAAAGTCATATCCGAGCTCCAACATGGCTCATCTGAGTGCTATAAATAGGAGGGACAACCAGATTTTCGGATCAATCAGATTTTGATAATCAGATACATTGTTCATACTGCCAGTACTCTATACTTAATTAGCCTTCTCCTTCACCCAACATGTGTTTCTGACTACTTCGCATATTTCACCTCTCAATTATTATTTATTATTTGTCTATTTCAAAAGGACCCTACATTATTTGGCGACTCTGCTGGGGAGGTGAATTTGTGAATGGTCAGTACACGGAGGGGACTACATACGACACCAAGAACAACTATGTCAAAAGGGCATTCTCATAGTAATAAGCATAACCACGCGCCGACAGCAAAGCAGCAAGATCACAGTGACAATCGCGATGATCTGTTCTTAGACGCACTACAAAGCATTCAGGACGGCCAGACCAGTATTCTGAATGCAATAGCAGGGCTGACGAATTTTGTCCTAGCCACAGTGGCAAATGTCAATCGGGCGGATGGGCCAGTTGAGAAGATACCTACGAAAGGAGCGCTTGCGGACCCGCAGATGACCCCGGTGGGTTAGCAGCCAACCACAAAACAAATTCGGGCTCAAGCCTGAGTGACTCCAGTGACAATACAAGAATCAGGCCACCCATGACCTTTCTTGCCAAGAACCCAAGCCGAGTTTGCTATGATCGCGGATGTCCAATAAATGTTTCAATAAGAGAAAACGAAGAGACAATTGCCATCCTTACCATATCCGAATATACAGCCGCCTTATCCGCTATATCTGTTAAGAATGCCCTATCCTAAAGGATACATAGCCCCAAAGTTCATAAAGTTCGATGGAAGAAAGGAAAACGCTAGAGAGCATGTAGTCAGGTTTGTCGAAAC
>JAULJZ010116525.1:0-11362 GCA_032270985.1 Heliamphora pulchella
TTAAGGACTACTTGTCATCAGAGGGGATTACATCCCAATTGACTGCACCTGGCACTCCACAGCAGAATGGTGTAGCAAAAAGAAGGAATAGGACTCTTATGGAGATGATAAGATCCATGATGAGTTATTCAAGTTTACCCGATTCATTTTGGAAACTCGCTTTAGAGACAACATTTTATATTCTGAACTTGGTACCTTTTAAGTCAGTATCTTCTACTCCTACAAATTGTAAACCGAGTGTAAGCCTAGTTTGAAACACATTCGTATTTGGAGATGTCCAGCACATGTGCTAAAAGGGAACGCGAGTAAGTTGGAATCTAGAACGGAAGTCGATTTTTTGTGGGATATCCCAAGGGAACGAAGGGTCTATTTTATAATTCTAAGGATCAGAAGATCATTGTTAGCACCAATGCCTAATTCTTAGAAGATGATTATATTATGGATCACAGGCCCAATAGCAAGATTATTCTGAAAGAACTGAGAGAAAATACTAGTAGAACGGAAGAGGAACCACAAGTCACTGATATTCTATTACCTCGTCGTAGTAGGAGGATTATCAGGACAGGTGAAAATCAAGAATGGGGCGCTGATGCACAGGGTTTAGTTTCTGCACAGTCTGTTACTGCTAGTACATAGACACAAGTAGTGCCTCGACGTAGTGGGAGGGTTGTTCATCAACCTGATCGGTATATGTTCTTGGGAGAGTCATATGACAAGATTATGGTAGAACTGGATACCGAACCCTGTAACTACAATGAAGCACTACAAGACAAAGATGCAGATCTTTGGCAAAGGGCTATGAATTCGAAAATAGAATCTATGTAATCTAATCAGGTCTGAAAACTTGTAGAACTACCCAAAGGGTTAAAATCCATTGGATGCAAGTGGATCTACAAGTGGAAGAGATGAGTAGACGAAAAAGTTGAAACCTTCAAAGCTAGACTTGCTGCTAGAGGGTTCACTCAAAAAGAAGGGATTGACTATGAGAAAATCATTCCGCCTGTAGCCATACTTAAGTCTATCCGAATTGTCTTACCTATTGCTGCACATTTCGATTACAACATTTTGGTAAATGGACGTCAAGACAGCTTTCTTTAACAGAAGTCTTCACGAGTGTATCTATATGATACAACCAGATGGATTCATTACAAAGGGTCCGGAACACATGTTGTGTAAGCTTAAGAGATCCATTTATGAATTTTAAGTAGGTATCGAGGTCTTAGAACGCTCGGTTTGATCAAACTATAAAATCTTATGATTTTTATCAAAGTTTGAATGAGTCTTGTGTGTACAAGAAGCATGACGAAAGCGTGGTGATCTTTTTAGTACTTTATGTAGACGATATCTTGCTCATCGAAAATGATGTGGGGGTATTATCTACGGTTAAAGTATGGTTATCTAGGAAATTTTATATTAAGAACTTGAGAGAAGCCAGTCACATCCTTGGGATCAAGTATATACGAGATCAGAAACAAAGGACGTTGGGCTTATCACAAGTAAAGTATGTCGATGATATTATTACTCGTTTTAACATGTAGGATTCTAAAAAAGAATTTTTTCCTTTCATGCATGGAATCACTCTATCCAAGGATCAGTGTCGTAAGACACCTGATAAGATAGAGTGTAATAACCCGTACCTTAGCAACTAAGAAAAATAAGACACGTGTTACTCCTTAGAATAATATAATAATATTTAAAAATAATAATATTTGACGAGTTGTTATAAAAATAAATAAATAATAAAATATTAATAGAAAATCTTTAAATAAAAAATAAAATACCTGATAAAACCTTATACTTAATTTCAAGAGTGAAGCTTAAAAACATACATCAAATTAAATTTTAAATAATCAAATATCAAAATAAAAATTTATTATATGGTTCGAAAATTTCTATCCAAATTTTTGTTTCACGATAATTCATAAAATAGCATTAACAGTTTATCTTGAATTTTTAAAAAATTTCTAAATTAAGATTTTTACATCAAAAATTTTAGGAAGTATCAAAAATAATTTTTTTATATACAATGCACTTGTCATCTTGCATGTATGTTTAGGCATGTAATGCACCATCTGCCCTCAAATTTTCTTATAAATACCCAGTTTTGGCCAGCACGAAGAGAGGATTAGAGCTGACAAAAAAAAAAAAAGTTGAGCGTTTGAGGAACTTTGCAAATATATATATTGTTTTGAAAAGGAAGCCAAATTGAGGAAGCTTACAAGCGCGACACCGATCACGCCACGGCCACCAGTCACCACACCGTCCACCGCTGATCACCGCCGCTACCCATCGGGGCCAACGCCACCTGCCGCCACTTTCTCTGGCGACCCCGACGCCGACATCAGCGCCGGTCTCTTTCTCCTTCTCTTCGTCTCTCTGCTCTCTTGCTCTCTCTCTCTCTCTCTGTTGTTCTCTCCCTCTCCTTCACTGTAATCTCTCTCTCTCTCTATGTGCGTGTTTCTTTTTCTCTCTCTCAGTTGTCTCTCTGTGTTATCTCTCTCATCTCTCTCTCGGTCTCATCACTCTCTCTGTTATCTCTGCGTTTCTAATTATATGTATATATGTATATGGAGTATATGGATATGTATAGGTATATATACTGTACTGTGTGTGCATGCGTGCGTGATGTATGGTGTGCTGTGTGTGTTAATTATAATATTGCTGTGTGTGTGTGTGTTATATAATATATGTATATCATGTATGTGTGTGTGTTTTCAACGTGAATGTGGGGAATTGTTTGGTTGCTTATCTTGTTTTAAAATTAAAAAGCTAAAAATAAAAGACATTTAATTTTTTTTTCACGGAAACTTAAACTTAAATATAAAGAATTTTTATTTTCTTTTATGAATTTTACACCAAGCTTTAAATTATTTATAGGTCAAGCTTTAAATTATTTATAAGGTAAGTTAGAAAAATAAAATAAAATAAAATTTTTCTTACTTTGTTCAAGTTAAATTGCATGTTATAAGCTTAAATAAGAGTTAAAAGAAATGTAATGAAAATAAATAAATTTTATAAAATTTTAAGATTTAGGAATTAACTAAGTAAATAAAACTTTTAGTTAAGTTATGCACAAAAATTAGTATTCTACACTTACGTATAAATGTGATTTCTTGTTAGGTACTGAGATTTGGTCACCCGAGAATTAGTAGTTGTGGGATCAAGAATAAGGAGAGAATTTTGTCACGCCTAAGTCGATGTGAGAGTGCTTAAGTATTATTCTGAACATAAATGCATGAATTATGCTTTAAATTTGCATTATATCCATATTTTGAAGTATGAAAAATTGTAATAGCATGATCTTTCATTCAAATGCTATGATATTTTTAAATATGCTGTACATTTTGAAAAGCATGTGGTTGTGATATAAATGTTTTGACAAATATCATCGATATTATGAGATATTGTTCCAAAGTGCCAAGTTATAAGGGTTTCGAGCTCTTTATATCCCATTAGGGGAGATTGCCCAATTATAGGTGTTGGTTCTCCCTATGGGGGAGGTTTCCCGTTGAGCGAGGGTTTTTACCTTAAAGGCATTGCGAGCTAAGTCTCGGACAGCACATACCGCTCGTGCTTGGCGGAGAGTGGCCCTCATTCCATCACGTTGCTATCCGTGCATTGAGAATTGAGGTTACAGTACCGTCGGAACTCCCAGTCGTGAGGTGAACGACTACTTGATCACTCTTGGGTATAGATTGTGAATAAGACAGTTTCAATTTGAATTACGGCGGTTATGCCAAGAACCTTAGTTTTAAATTATGTGATAGTGAATTCAATAACCCGTGGCTGTTGAGCCTGAAATATACTTTTGAAAAGTTTGAGCAAGATTCTTTTAAATAGGACTGAGAATGTTATTTATGAGATTTTTGTGACGAGTAAATGCAGTATTTTTATATTTCTTATGAAAAGCATGATATTTTGAATGGAATTGTTGTTTTTTATCTTGTTCACTATAACACTAAGTATACTCTCATGTAACCTTTGCGGTTGTAGATCGCAGGGATGACTAGAGTTGGTCCATCACAATTGTCCAGTTCACAATCTTTGGCTCGTAGTTATTTTGGGATTGTTGTTTTAATCTTTTAGTAAAAAGACCAAAAGTATGAAGTTTTGTTTTTGTAAAGTATACGCTGGTTTGAGGATACAAGATAACGTATCTGTAGTATGTACAGTTGCCTAATTTCTATAAATAAATAATTTCAGTTTAATTAGTATAAATACTCTTTGGTTATTATAAATAACATCGATTTTTTGGTCCCTGGAGAGAGGGTGTGACATTTTGGTATCAGAGCCCTAGGTTTTAGATTCTGTAGACTTGTTAAAGTTTGGTCTGTGGTGGTCCGTAGGGTAGGTGCGTCTTATTAAGTTTTGGCATAGGCCTTAGGATATCATACCCTTGTCTTCGAACATCTGATTGACTGGCTTTGAAGTCCAATTGGGAAACACGTTCTGTAGGCGTAGGTTCCTAATTGGAAATCTAAGTATGTTGTCAGATTGGGAAAATAACCTTTGGTTCTTCTGGCTAAGCTATCTTTTTCCTTCTATATGAGTTGGGGTAGACTCTAGTGACGAATCCTAAATCTATTCTTTTCTTGTAATAGGATAAAGTATGGAACCTTTAGAAGGGGGGCATCGTCAATTCCTAATGAAGTACAATAAGAAGCATCTTCCCAAATGGGATCAATACAACCTGATCTAACTACGAGGATGCTAGAAGCAATAGGAAGACTAACGGAGCAAAATGCGAGATGAATCGCTATCCAAGCAGAGAGGATGGGAAACTATATGATCAAACAGTTTAAGAACTTAGGTGCTAAAGAATTCGTAGGAACTCCTAATCCTATTGAAGCAGAAAATTGGCTGAAGAATACAGTACGCATCTTGGACAGGTTAGGAGTACCTGAGGATGAACGGGTTTACCTTGTAGCTTTCATGTTTAGAGGAGAGGCATACCATTGGTGGGAAGCAACAGAAAGGTTATTGAAGATGCCGGTACCAGGAGTCGAACCCTCTGTACCCCAAAAGATTTTTTGGAGTCAGTTTGAGAAGGCATTTGATGAATAGTACAAGCCTGTAACATATAAATATGAGAAGGAACAAGAATTCATCGACTTGGAGCAAGGAAGAATGTGTGTGGTTGAATATGAAATAAAGTTCACAGAGTTATCTCGGTATGTCGTACAACTAATACCTGACGAGGAGACAAAGTGTAGAAGATTTCAAAAAGGATTAAATTTCCCGATAAGGACCAGGCTGACTGTCCTTGAAATCAATGGTTATGCAAGTTTGGTGAACAAGGATCGTATGATAGAAAAAGATGTCAAAGAGGGTGAAGGAAGGCGAGAGGCTTTTAAGAAATGAAAATTTGGTAGTATCTCGATGAAAAACACGAAAGGATCTGGTGCTAGAAGAAATAACTCAAGACTACCGGCTTTCCAAGGCCAGAGTTATCAGTCAACTGCTAGAAATACCAGATTCAGAGGAAACCATTTGAGTAAAGGATTATCTGAGAATATGAAAGATTCAAAGGTAAATGGCTATTTCTAGTGTGGTACTATCGATCATTTTAAGGACTGTCCAAAACTTAACCAATGAGTCATTTACTATCGCTGCGGTGAACCCAGGACACATAGCTACCCAATGTGGACAATTGAGAATGTCGGCACAGTCATCTATTGGAAGTAAAAGAATGGAGAATGATGAACTAGCGAGGAATGCAAATAATAAAGGGAAGGGACCAATGGAACCGCCAAGAATTTCAGGATGGGAATTTGCAATCACTCGACAAGATGCACAGGCTACTCCCAATGTGGTGACAGGTACACTTATAGCCTTCAATAGAGATGCTTACGTTTTGATAGATCCTGGATCTACATATTCATTCGTATCACCCGCATTCATAAAACAAGTAGGTGTTGTAGAAATAAAACCTCTTGATTGTGTAATGATAATTGCAACCCAGTAGGCGAAGAAATGATAATCAGAAGTGTGTACAAAAATTGTTTATTGAAAATAGGAGACAAAGATATGATGATAGATCTGATGCCTTTAGGTATGATAGATTTTGTCCTAATTCTTGACATGGACTGGTTGTCCTCCTACCACGCATCACTAGATTGTTTTGAGAAGAAAGTAATCTTTAGAGTACCCGGAGAAATGGAATTTGTATTTCAAGGGGATTAGGGTAGGAAATCTGTTCGTATTGTGTCAGCCATTAAGGCTTCAAAGTTATTACAGAAAGGCTGTCATGGGTTCTTAGCGCACGTGGTAGACATAGAAATGAAAAGAAAAGAACTTTAGAAGTACCAGTCATATGTGAATTTCCAGATGTGTTCCCAGAAAACATGCCTGGAGTACCCCCAGAAAGAGAAGTGGAGTTTATTATTAATTTATACCCGGGAACAACCCCTATATCTATTCCTCCATATAGAATGTCACCTGCTGAGTTGGGAGAGTTAAGGGAGCAATTATAAGAATTGTTGGATAAAGGATTCATCAGGCCTAGTGCCTCACCTTGGAGAGCGCCTTTGTTATTTGTTAAGAAGAAAGATGGGACTCTCAGAATGTGTATTGACTACCGACAGTTAAATAGAGTAATTGTCAAGAACAAATATCCCTTGCCCAGGATAGATGATCTTTTTGATCAGTTACAAGGAGCAAAAGTGTTTTCGAAAATCAACCTGAGGTCATGATATCACCAGTTAAAGGTAAAAGAGTCAGACATACCTAAGACTGCTTTTAGAACTCACTATGGTCATTATGAGTTTGTAGTAATGCCTTTCGGGTTAACTAATGCACCTGCGGTATTTATGAACTTGATGAATCGGGTGTTTCAGAAATTTCTGGATAAATTTGTGATTGTATTTATTGATGGTATTCTGATATATTCACGAAGTAAGGAAGAACACACAGAACATTTGAGAATTTCTTTATAAATCTTAAGGGACCATAAATTGTATGCAAAGTTCTCTAAATGTGAATTCTGGTTGGATTGAGTGGTGTTCTTAGGTCATGTCATATCTGAGGATGAAATTCAAGTAGATCCAGCGAAGGTTGAGGCTGTATTAAATTGGGTGAGACCAACCAACGTAACAGAGATACGTAGCTTTTTGGGTTTAGCTGGTTATTATCAGAGATTTATTCGAGATTTTTCTTTAATCGCAAAACCCTTGACTCGATTAACCCAAAAGGATGTGAAGTTTGAATGGTCTGACCAATGTGAACGCAGTTTTCAAGAACTAAAGTCTAAGTTGGTGTCAGCCCCTGTACTCACCCTCTCATCAGACAGTGAAGGTTTTGTAGTTTATAGTGATGCATCACACCAGGGATTGGGATGTGTTTTGATGCAACATGAAAATGTGATCACATATGCATCTAGACAGTTAAAGCTTCATGAGAGGAATTATCGTACCCATGATTTGGAATTGGCTGCAATTGTTTTCGCACTCAAAATATGGAGACATTATTTATATGGGGTCACCTGTGAGATATTCACCGACCATCAGAGTTTAAAGTTTGTCTTCACCCAAAAGGAATTGAATCTAAGACAGAGAAGGTGGATGGAACTAATTAAGGATTATAATTGTACAATTTAATACTATTCGGAAAAGGCCAATGTGGCAGCAGATACCCTAAGTCGGAAGTCATCAAGAAGTATAGCGCATCTTCGGGCAGCACAGAATAATGTATTTTTTGAAATACAATTTCTCGGAATCACCTTTGCAATAGGAAAAGATGGGCGCTTATTAGTAACTCTTAGGATAAAACTGTTATTATTAGACCAGATTCGAGAAATCCAGTTAGCAGACTGTCAAGTAGATAAGATAAAAACAGATGCAATTGCTAAAGGAAAAATAGAGTTTGAGGTTCGGAATGATGTCTTATGGTTTAGACACCGACTATATGTGCCTAATAATGAAGAGTTAAGGAGGCAAATTTTAGATGAAACTCATAATTCAGCATATACGATGCATCTTGGAAGCACGAAAATGTATAGGGATCTGAGGAAAAGATACTGGTAGAGTGGAATGAAGAAAGATGTGACAAACTTCGTGGCAAGATGTTTAATATGCCAACAGGTAAAAATTGAACACCAGATGCCAGCAGGATTATTACAACCCTTACCTGTACCTGAGTGGAAGTGGGAACACATCACCATAGATTTTGTGGTTGGGTTACCAAGATCACCAAAGGAAAATGACGCTATCTGGGTAATTGTGGATAGATTGACGAAGTCGGCACACTATTTACCAGTAAAGATGACGTTTCCTATGAATCAGTTCGCACGACTTTATATTGATGAAATTGTTCATTTGCATGGCGTACCAGTTTCCATACTATCCGATAGAGATTCGTGTTTTATATCTAGATTTTGGCCATGTTTACAAGAGGTGTTAGGGACTACATTAAAGTTTAGTACGGCCTTTCACCCGCAAACTGATGACCAATCAGAAAGAACGATTCAAACGTTGGAGGATATGCTCAGAGCCTGTGTATTAGACTTTTCCAGAAGCTGGGAAGAACACTTGTCGTTGATTGAATTCGCGTATAATAATAGTTTCTAGTCGACCATAAGAATGGCCCCTTACGAAGCATTGTACAGTAGGAAATGTCGAAATCCAATCTGTTGAGAGGAAGTCAGAGAAAGGAAACTACTTGGCCCTGAAATTGTGCAAATCACCACCGATAAGATAAAATTGATTCGAGAAAGATCGAAGCAGTCTCTGGACCGACAGAAAAGTTACGCGGATAATTGGAGACGCGACTTAGAATTTGAAGTCGGAGATCATGTATTCTTAAAAATATCGCCATGGAAAGAAGTTATGAGATTCAGGAAGAAAGGAAAGTTGAGTCCCCGTTACATTGGACCATATGGGATCATTAAAAGAATTGGCAACACAACATATCAATTGGCCCTACCTCCGAAATTGTTAGGATTGCACGACGTATTCCATATTTCGATGTTAAAAAAATACATGTCGAACCCTTCTCGTGTGCTAATAGTGCAACCAGTCAATCTGAACCCCGACCTTACATATGAAGAGGAGCCTGTACAAATATTAGACAGAAAATAACAAGTTCTGTGAAATAAAGTCACTCCATTAGTAAAAGTATTGTGGCAGAGCCATTTAGTAGAATAAGCCACCTGGGAACGAGAATAGGACATGCAAAAGACGTATCCACACCTTTTTAAGTAGAAAAGTACGAAAATTTCGAGGACAAAATCTCTTAAAGGAGAGTATAATGTAATAACTCGTACCTTAACAACTAAGAAAATAAGACACGTGTTACTCCTTAGAATAATATAATAATATTTAAAAATAATAATATTTGACGAGTTGTTATACAAATAAATAAATAATAAAATATTAATAAAAAATCTTTAAATAAAAAATAAAATTCCTAATAGAACCTTATACTTAATTTCAAGAGTGGAGATCAAAAACATACATCAAATTAAATTTAAAATAATCAAATATCGAAATGAAAATTTATTATAAGGTTAGAAAATTTTTATCAAAATTTTTATTTCACGATAATTCATAAAATAGCATTAAGAGTTTATCTTGAATTTTTAAAAATTTTCTAAATTAAGATTTTGACATCAAAAATTTCACATAGCATCAAAAATATTTTTTTTATATACAATGCACTTGTCATCTTGCATGTATGTTTAGACATGTAATGCGCCATCTGTCCTCAAATGTTCTTATAAATACCCAGTTTTGGCCTGCACGGATAGAGGATTAGAGCTGACAAAAAAAAAAAAGAAAAGGTTGAGCGTTTGAGGAACTTTGCAAATATATATATTGTTTAGAAAAGGAAGCCAAATTGAGGAAGCTTACAAGCGCAACACTGATCACGCCGCGGCCAGCAGTCACCGCACCGTCCAGCGCTAACCATCGCCACTACCCGTCGGGGCCAACACCACCCGCCGCCACTTTCTCTGGCGACCCCGGCGCCGACATCAGCGCCGGTCTCCTTCTTCTTCTCTTCGTCTCTCTGCTCTCTTGCTCTCTCTCTCTCTCTCTGTTATTCTCTCCCTCTCCCTCACTGTAATCTCTCTCTCTCTCTCTCTCTCTCTCTCTCTCTCTCTCTCTCTCTCTTTGTGTGTGTGTGTGTTTCTTTTTCTCTCTCTTAGTTGTCTCTCTCTCGGTTGTCTCTCTATGTTATCTCTCTCATCTCTCTCTCGGTCTCATCTCTCTCTCTGTTATCTCTACGTTTCTAATTATATGTATATATGTATATGGAGTATATGGATATGTATAGGTATATATACTGTGCTGTGTGTGCGTGCATGCGTGGTGTGTAGTGTGCTGTGTGTGTGTGTGTTAATTATAATATTGTTGTGTGTGTGTGTGTTATATAATATATGTATATCATGTATGTGTGCGTGTTTTCAACGTGAATGTGGGGAATTGTTTGGTTGTTATCTTATTTTAAAATTAAAAAGCTAAAAATAAAAGAAATTTAATTTTTTTTTTTTACAGAAACTTAAACTTAAATATAAAGAATTTTTATTTTCTTTTTATGAATTTTACACCAAGCTTTAAATTATTTATACGGTAAGTCAGAAAAATAAAATAAAATAAAGTTTTTCTTACTTTGTTCAAGTTAAATTGCATGTTATAAGCTTAAATAAGAGTTAAAAGAAATGTAATGAAAATAAATAAATTTTATAAAATTTTAAGATTTAGGAATTAACTAAGTAAATAAAAATTTTAGTTAAGTTACGCACAAAAATTAGTATTCTACACTTACGTATAAATGTGATTTCTTATTAGGCACTGAGATTTGGTCACCTGAGAATTAGGAGTTGTGGGATCAAGAATAATGAGAGAGTTTTGTCACGCCTAAGTCGAGGTGAGAGTGCTTAAGTATCATTCTGAACATAAATGCATGAATTGTGCTTTAAATTTGCTTTATATCCATGTTTTGAAGCATGAAAAATTGTGATAGTATGATCATTTATTCAAATGCTATGATATTTTTAAATATGCTATCAGTACCTTTTGAAAAGCATGTGGTTGTGATATAAATATTTTGACAAATGTTATCGATATTATGAGGTGTTGTTCCAAAGTGCCAAGTTTCAAGGGTTTCGGGCTTTTTATATCCCGTTAGCGGAGGATGCTCAATTATGGGTGTTGGTTCTCCCTATGGGGGAGGTTTCCCGTTGAGCGAGGGTTTTTACCTTAAAGGCATTGCGAGCTAAGTCTCGGACAGCACATACCGCTCGTGCTTGGTGGAGAGTGGCCCTCATTCCATCACGTTGCTATCCGTGCATTGAGAATTGAGGTTACGGTACGGTCGGAACTCCCGGTCATGAGGTAGACGACTACTTGGTCACTGTTGGGTATGA
>JAULJZ010116536.1:0-11362 GCA_032270985.1 Heliamphora pulchella
GGTTGCCCCTTTTCTAACTGGGCTGGCTTGAAATGTCGCCCACTTTTGGTCAGATGTTCTATCTCTTCCTCAGGGTCCCATAATCCTATTATTTCATCACTGGTCTGTCGTACTTTGTTCACAGACGGAGGGCTTTCAAACGCCCACAAATCACCCAAATCACCGATTGCCATTCTTCTTTTCCTCTCCTCATCATCTTTTATAGGCCATGTATTGTCGACTTCCTCCCAGATGTCTTCCTCGATAAAATTTACTTGTTGTTCCCTAGTAGTCCAGAAATCAGTCCACTCTACTCCATCTGATTTCAACACGATTCTTACCGGACAATAGGACTGCATTTCATCCACATATACTTCTTCGTTAAAAAGTTGGGGAAGGGTAATGCCGTCGAGTATGTGACCGAACCCATATGGTTGGGCTGGGTAATCCAAATGCCATTCATCTTCTTCGTTGCGCTCCTCCTCTTGAATCGCTACCTGATATGCTTCCCAGTTATTATCATTCCACTCTTCTATGATATCCCAACCAATCTCGGTCATAATCAATGAACAAACTGCCTGATCTTTAGTCACTAAAACACAAGAACATTGAAGGTATGCTGGACAGATATATTGGCTCAGGTCCATTGATTCCTCTAGAGACATGTAATTTACCCCAACCTGCCTGGCATAATTTGGTAATGGGTTAGTTGTGATATTCGGCTTTGGGGTGGCAGATGGTGGCGGGATCACCTTGTTGTCAATGAGATTTTGGATCTTATGTCGAAGCCTCATACATTTATCAGTAAGGTGCCGATGACTTTGGTGGAATGCGCAGGATTGAGAAGCATTAAACCTTGGCGGTAGGGGATCAGGAACAGGCATGGGGTCCAATGGCTTGATAAGCCCCTTTTCGACAAGTCAACTCAGGGCGGTGGATAATGAAATGTTGAGGGGAGTGAACACCCTTCTTGGCCTTTGCTGCTGTTGACTGTTCTCTGACTGTTGGGTGTTATTGGATTGTTGGACGGAAGAGGATGGGTTCAGCAAGTTTATCTCGTTTGAACGAGACACGAGGTTGGTAGCAGCAAGTTGGTTTTGGTTATTTGTGGGGAAGGTCCTCCTGGGTTTTTGGCTCGGCTCATCTTTTTCAATATCCCTAGGCTAGATTACATCTTCTATCTGAACCCTAGCATCAAACAACTGCTCGAATGTGGAGAGCGGCTGTGTGATCAGATAACGCTTCAATAGGGACTACAGGTTCTTCACCACTATCCTCACTTGCTCTTTCTCAGAAGGCCAGTTCGTCATCTTAGTGACCTTACCCCTCTATCGGGTCAGGAAATCAACAAAAGACTCCCGGTTCTCTTGTCGAGTCGTTTCGAGCTCTTGGGTAGTTACGTCCAGTTGGACATTATAACTATACTAACTGATGAAAGCCGTGGATATATCCTCCCAAGTTTCGGTCTTTGATCCCTTTAGCCTTTCTAAGGACCTTTTCCATCATGTCGATCTTCTCAATCAGTGTAGATTCTCTGGACTGAGCAGTGTTTTCTTTCTCAACTACCACCTGATGAGGGACCCATGATGGGGGTGGAACAACTTGCGGTCCATCGGGGGCCTAATTGTCATCCTAAAAGTCTTTCTCGTTCCCGTTTGGGTCATCGTGCTATTCATTCGGCACTGGCAAACAGGCCTGAATTTCCCGAATCTGCGCTTGGCACTAATTCTAAGCTTAAGTTTGCTGCTCCATGGCTCTTTGTATTTTGATAATAGACCTCATCAGGGATATCAAGTTCATCTCATTTTCTGTCATTTCAGCTGACTGTTCAAACACCCTACAGAGTCTACCTGTCACTGATCTTTCCCAGACACGTGTTGACTGTACTCTTTTCAGCCTAATGGTAAATTCACAAAAAATTTTAAATCCTAAAAGCAAAATAACCAGTATCAAACACTTTCTGGATAAGCATTTCGACAATAGATAGCACAAATCCTAGGTACCTAAAATAGCAAATCATAAGCAGATGACCACGGAAGCTATAACAATGCCCCTGCTGGGCTCATATTGGCAGCATAACAATAGGATGACTCAAAAACCAACATGATGGCTGAAAAGGGGATCAACTAAATTCTAGCGGGAAGGTTTGTTTAAGACGAACAGCACAAAGCTATGCTGACTGGACTGGGTCGACCTAAAAATTCTAAGAAAAAACGGGCAACATAACGGTAAGGACACCAAGCAAAGCTGACTGAATTGGTTCGACCAAAAAATTCTAAGAAAAAATATAACGGTAATGAACTAACTCTCACAGGTATGACAAGGGTTTAAAAGAAACGAGCCTATATCAAGGGGAGGAAACCAATGACCCGAGAAGAACCCGAAGAATAGAGAAACTACTTTAAAGGCTTTAAAACAAAACACGGGCGGGACCCCGAGAAGAAAACTACGGTGTAAGAAACCAACATGGTGAAAGACAAAGTTCGGGTAAGAACTCGAAGGAAAAGCTAACCTAATCAAAGGATAACGGAAAACTCGGGCCAAACCTGGGAAAGAAACTAACTTAAGCCCAAACAAAACAACCATAACAAAACGCAAACAAAACATACAAATAAAAAAAAAACATAATCCGACCAGAGTTAGTAGCACCTAATGGGGGGTTCTAAGTTCACTATATGCAAAAGGTCAATTTTGGTCAATTGAACAGGGTACCTTCTAAACGGATATATGTTCAGGGCGTCAGGTCGACCATGCAGGGGGGTTGAAGAACAATGCACGTGCATCCAAAAATACAAATGAGAAATTTTTTATTAAAAACCAATGATATTTTCAAGTTTAGCCCTCTTATTTAGTTTTAGAAACCAGTCCCCAGCAGAATCGCCAGAAAATATTGTTGTATTGGGATTTAGGAATTTTAAAAATGTTTCAAAAATAAGGAGATTCAAAGATGTTTGAAAAATATTTTAATACCTTGGAGCTAAATTTTAAAAACCCCTTTTGTTGAAAATAGAGTCGCCACTTAGTTTTTGAGAAAAATTAAGAAAAATAAAAACGGCTATTGACCTTAAAGCGTTTTAACCAGAGAAAGAGGGTTCGGAGGCTACGGTACGAATCGGGAAAGGTGTTAGGCACCTCGTTCGCCCAACCATAAGGTTGGTCTCTACTAATCATCATTAGTTCTTTAATAGAATTTCTCAAATGTATGCAACTAAAAAAAATTGAGGTAAAGAAAGAACATCCAAAATCAAATATGAAAAATACATAACATATGATCATAGCACTCCAAATCAAAACAAATGAAGTGATAAAATCCTAAATCCTATGACATTCAATTTCTAACTAAAAGATACATAGAGCACACCCGCATGCAATTTTATTACCGTGATTTAGGTGGAAGAATAAAAGAAAATATGTTAGAAAGTGTCAAAGTTGCCTAAACATGATTTGCTAACAAGAAATACACAAAACTAAACAAAATCTTAAAAAAAAAAAAAAAAATATGCACATTGTCAAAACAAGATAAATTAGCATTAACATGATGAAAAGATACTAAAAATAAAATATGCATGCAAATTCTATATTTAAAAGAAAATTTACTAACAAAAGAATTAAAAGTAAGGGCTACATGAAAAAGAGAATTTAAAGGTTTAAAGAAACAGAAAATAAAGAAAAGTTTAAAAAAGAAAAGTATGCTGCAATGAAAAAGTTAGAAAATGTTCATTTGAATTATTAGACGAAAACTTAACTATTCTCATTTTACATCTTAAAAGAAAACAAAGTAGAAGAAAATTACATTTAAAGATGAAAACTAACTTAAAAGATTTTTTTATGATTTTGTTGGGTTCAATAATATGAGAGAAAATAAGATTAACATTAAATGGAGAAGGAAAAGAACCAAAATAAAAGGAAAACAAGGCTAGTAATAACAGGACAAGAAAATGTAAAAAAATTAAAGCTAGTTAATTAAAAAGAAGAGAAGCAATTTTATTAGAAAAGAAAAGAAATATTAATACAAGAGAAAAATAGATGCTAAATTGGACATTATAAACTAATAATAAAGAGAAATAAAATAAAGAAAAAAAAGGAACATTAGCATAAAAAAAAGAAGAAATGCTAGTGATAAAAAGGAAAAGAAAACAAAACTATTAAAAGAACATTAAATCAATACTTAAAAGAAAAAGGCATTAACATTACAAAAAAATAAAATAAAAATAAATGCTAGTAAAGGAAACTAAACTAATGCTAAAATGGTAGAAAATTAAAAGCAGCTATTTAACTTTAAATGTGAAATGTAGTATTAATTACTACATTCATATAAATGTAAGTGTATTATTATAACAATTAATAACACCAACAAATTGTAATTGACAAAATATATTAGTACTATTTTAATGAATTAATTAAAGAAAGAAAGTAACAAATGTGTTAGGTGTGAGTGTGGAAAAAAAGGTTAATAACTAAATAATGAACAAATTACATAAGAAAATTACATAAAGCAATTTTGGCAATAGACAAGGTAAATTACGTAAATAAAATAAACATGTAAATTGAAATTAAAAGTTAACCCGATCACCCTAAAAGAGATAATGGAGTTAGAAGGATCGAGGATCCAAACGGGGTACCTAAATTGCCGAAAAATCCTCAAGTTGGGAATGTACTTCAATGAGCCAATCCTCAGTTGGTGATTCAAGCAAGGCTTGCAGTGTAGGCGTCAAAAAGGCTCGGATCTCGGTATTTCGGTAGGGTTGCGGCGTCGAGGCTCGAAATTGATCGGCGACTCGACAGAGCTTCACTCTCAAAACCTCTCACTCCAATTTTGTCCTTGAAAACGTACCAGAGGTACGGTATTTATAGAGTTCTTCAACTAATGAGATGTTGTCACATTTTGGGGACACGTCAGGCCATTAGGAGTTGGCGGTCGCCACAATGCCAGTTGGCAGTCATCATATTTTTAAAAGGTTTCACAAAGTTCTCTGGCGGTTGCCATGGTGCAAGCTGGCGGTCGCCATAATAAAAGGTGGCGGTCGCCATATTTGGCTAGGGTTTCTAAGAGGTTCTATTGGCGGTCGCTATAATGAACATAGTGGTCGCTTTACTTGGGCAGCAAGTTTCGATGGTTCGACAAAATTTTATTGGTTTGAAGATTTCGAGTTCAAATACTGAGCTTGGATCACTTCCCGAGGATCGTACTGAGGCACTATTCCACTTGTTTTCATCATCGAATTCACCTACGATTAGGCGGGGTCAAATTGGGGTGTCTACAAAGGCGTCGAGTTTTTAACTTACCGAGGTAGGATTCTAAACCCTATTGTTGTATAAGGATGTTACGTGTAATCGTGTGTGTTTTTAATGGTTAGATTGCTGTAGATCTGAGTTTGTTTCATGTTAGGGTTTTGGGCTAAAAACCCATTTTTCGGCGATTTCGGTGGATGGAATCGGGTGTCGGGTGTTTCTTTCATGGTTTTGAGGTTAGGCTTGGGGTGTGTATACCCGAGGGTGTTGGATGGAAGTTTAGAGGCTTCGATTTGAGGTTTAGAGGTGGAACCCGTAGCTTAAAAATGGTTTCTAGGCTTGGTCAGTCGATTGAACTCATAGGTTCAATCAACTGGATCATAGTTTCTTGGTTTCAGTCGACTGAGCTCATAGGGTCAGTCGACTGAACTGTGTGTTTGGCATTTTGGGGCTTTTTTAGTGTGTTTTTTAGTCGACTGGGGGTTGGGTCCAGTCGACTGAAGTTCTGGGCTGTGTGTTGGTGGTTTTGGTGGTTGGTTTCTTAGTTTCCAATTGGTTTTCAATAGTATTCGGTTGATTGATTATGGAGTTAGTCAACTGAAATACTGTTGAATGCCTTTTGGGATTCAGTTGGTCAGGTTGTGGCTTTGGGAGTCGTATCGTGGCTTCGGGTGTTCGTTTAGGTGTCGTCCTTAGGGGTGGCATGTGTGGTTAGATGCGGGTTGTTGGGGCACGATTATGTGCGTGGTGGTTGCGCATCGTTGGTTGTGGGGCGTGTTAGGACCCGTGGCACCTTTGGAGAAAAGGTGATGTCAGTGACCTCGTGGTTTGAGGGGTTTGGTGTAGCCTTCCAGTTAAGCTTGGTAGTGTGGGTTGCCGGTTGTCTCTGTGAGTGGATGTCGAGTTTTGTGACGGGTGATGTCATGGTTTGGGGTTATATGCCTATGTGCGCTTATAGCTGGCTTTATGCATTTATTACTATGGTTTATTATGCATGGATTATGTAAGTGAATTACATGGTTTTGGTATCGTTATGTGTACCGTAGTTGCACACTTTAAAACGCAGAGTTTTATAGGCATGGTTATGTGGAATATGAGGAACGGATGCATGTGATGCATGTTGCATGAGTTGCAGGTGTTGTGTGAGTCGCGTGTGTAACATGTGACGTGGTTTGTGTAGCGTAATGACAGTACGTGGCTTTATGCATTTAAACCCTGGTTTAGTATGCATGTGGTGATTCAGTGTTTTTTGTAGTTTTCGGTTTTATCCTGTAATATGCGGTTTTATCCTGTGGTATAATCCGTGGTTGGCGGTTTAATCCCGTGGCTTACGGTAAAGTTTGTGGGTTTATCCCGCGGTGTCTGCATGTGTAGGGATGTCTGTTGTTATGTAGATTTGTATCTGCATTGCATGTGTGGGGCGAATTTTGGTCCCTCGGTAAAAGTCTGTAAAGATATGCATATGAGGGGGGATAATAGTCCTACGGTGAAAGTCTGTGAAGATGTGTGTGCTGCACAGGTTGTATGTGTTATGTGTGTTGCACGAGTTGCGTGCGTTGCATAGTTGGGGGCTGTGGTCCTTCGGTGAAAGTTCAAGAAGATACATGGATTGCATGAACTGCATTGTGGGACGGATAGACCAATTTTTAAATTATTTTTAAGAGTTGTGTGAATCGCGATCTAAAACTCTTTTTCAACTGTTTTCAAGGTTCCTGTGAGTGAATCAAAAGATGGTTTATATCCCCGCTTTCCCGTTTGCATGTGAAAATTGTTTTAAAGACTTGAAAGAGAGTCTAAAATTGCACCTCGTTTTCTTAGCATGTATGATTTTATTTGATAGTGTATTCTTGGGTTGGTTGTTGTGGGTGTTTCACGTGACCTAGAGTTTGGAGCGTGACAAAAATGGACATTTGGTTCATTGAAAGTGGAGGCACTTCTAGTGTGTGAATCCTGCTTAGAGGGTAAAATGACCAGGAGGCTATTATCAGCCAAAGGCTATAGAGCTAAAGAACCATTAAAACTAGTTCACCCTGATGTGTGTGGTCCTATGACAATCCAAGCTAGAGGTAGTTTTAAGTACTTCGTCTATTTCATTGATGACTACTTAATGTATGGATACATTTACCTGATGCATCGTAAGTCTTAATATTTTGAGAAATTCAAAAAATTCAAGACGGAGACAGAGAAGTGTCTAGGTAAAAGTATCTACTAGACATGTACAAAACTCGTGGCCATAGCAACAAATGGTGCAGCCGTGACAAAAATGGTCACAAAACTGGCGACCTTGACTAATATAGGGCTATCGCAAAGAACAGAAAAAAATAATCTCACGACCGTGACAAATAAAAGTCACTGTCATGGTTTTTAAGGGTACAAAAAGGGTACATATATTACACAAGGCTTAAAACAGGCTCAAATGAATGGGATACTCGAGATAGAAACCATAGCCCACTGTACCAAGGCTAAATCTACTATCTTTAATCCATTATACAAGCAATAACTCTAAACAGAATATACAAGATATCAAAAATGAATAACAAAGAGCCTAAAGCACATTTTCATGATACTGGCCTCATAAAACCTCACAGCAGTAGCAACAAGTATATCGCGGCCGTAATAAATATGAAGAAAAAAAAAGAGATGACTGTGATATTTACATAATCTCAGAACATACAGATGTGAAGGTATATAGGATGGAGACTATAACCCATTTGGTATGGATCAAATCTACCATTTATTACCCAATAGAAAGATAAATAGAGATACAAAAAGAAGAAAATGCTAAATAGAGCACTAAAAGGATGTACAACCTTGAAATAAATGTATAACAGAGAGTTTTGAATAGGGTTTTTGCATTTATGGCCTTAGAACAATGTCACGACCATAATAACAAGATGTTACGACCGTACATATAAAGAGGCATAAATGTACAAACGCTTATAAAAAGGACATGACCATCACTGTGGGTTTAACAAAGCATACGGCTGTGACATAAGAAGGTCACGGCCGTCATGTTTTAGAACTTCAGAAAGCTTTTGATGTGTTCAGTGTCCTTGTGAGTATCGAAATAGAATGTAAATAAATGTAAATATACGAAACAGAAAGCTATAAATATACTGCTAGTAATGAAAACTTGAAGGAAACAGGTACTTACATTGAAATGAATGATAAATAAGTAATCAAACAATAAAAATCTTATCCACGACACCCTCGAGGGAAGAAGATGAGGGTTTAAGAAGAGTCGTGTGTCAGGATTGTATACTAAAAATCATCGATTTTATTTTGGTTTTAGTATTTAATTTTATTTTAATAATATTATTTTTCTATTTTATGAGAATCTTAATGAGCAATGTATACAATATCATTTCTTTAATGTTATGCATATATGTCCTTTATTCTGTATAGTATTTAATCTGGTGTGTAAAGTACGGCTTGCACGCAGAAAACCAGATTATAGGTTTTTGCAGAATATAAGTATTTGTTCACAGTTTAGATAGAAATAGACAAACCATCGGTACGACTATAGCACAAAGTTTTAGTAACCCTATCTTAGTTACGGGAAATAGATAATAGTGTCGTCTATTGTTCTGACTCTCTATACTAGTACACTTTGTGTGTATTGAATGAAACAGTATTGGGATAATTAATTTTATACTGACTATATAAATTAATTCACGCCCCAATGTTATTATGAGTGTTAATACTCTTAATCTAGAAATAATTATTATTTGCGTGTATTTAATATTCTTTATTTTGATTTATTAGAGGGTGCGATTTTTTATGGGTCGATATTACCAGTGAGTTGGATAGCGGTATTAATTATATGGTAAATATTAATTATTGACGAAATTCACGTCTCAATTGTTCGAGATTTACGATACCCTCTTAAAGAAGTTTATAAGTTTTGAACAGGCTAAACCCTACAGGTAGATTTGATTATCCGACGATCGGATAAGTTAAGCGGAAGAGCTTAAGAAATTTTAAGATGCCGATTAAATTAAAATGCCAGTAATTAAATTTAATTGGCAAATATTGGAAATCTTAACGTGGGAAGACGAGTTAAGCATTTAATAACAGGAGCTCAATGCAAATTGGTCTTGAGATTATGGCTAAGAGTGCAGTTACAGTTCTTTAATGATGTGAACTATAATTTAGTATTTTATGAAAATTACAGAAATCGTTACAAGATTTCTATAATTATAGAAATCGCTAAGAGGTTTGCATATTTACAGAAATCGCTGGATATACACTAGAAGTCTAAGTTATAATTACTCCACAGGTTCCTGCTGTAACCCTATAAATATGCGGGTAGACTGAACCAAATTGATAAGTTGTCTTTCAAGACTAAGGTTGTCCAGGTTTTGTCGGTTTCAGTTCTCGAAAGATCGTAGCCCACACTACGTTCGAAAATCACACCGAGAATATAGTAAAAGGTCTGAGTGGAGGCTTCAACTCGAGAAATCAAAGTTTGTAGTTGAAGAACCGACCAAAAGGTATTCATCTCAATTAATTGTGGTGGCACAAATTTTATTTTTGATCATTCGAGATCAAAAAAATTTTATCTAGAGCCTGTTTTGGCGATTGCCCGTCTAATTTTTATTTTTTATAAAATCGTTTACAAATTAATGATCTTGGCAGTTTGCCTCCAACATCATTGTATGCTAAGATTACCTCGTGTGAATATCCACCTTGAGTGCCCCATCAGTGGTGAGAATATGATATCTCTAAGCCAATATATATGCTCTAAGAACTCCTCTGAGACAAGCAAGAAAATGAATGAGGCTCAGGAAGTATAGGATGGATAGGAGAATATCTAATGGAGAAGTATTTTGACAGAGTTTGGGCCTCCAAGTGTTTCTCTCTTTGTTCTGCTTGGAATCGCTGCCTATTTATAGGCAAGGTGAGCAACACAGACCCCTTCTGGGATGCTGCCACCTGTCTAATAAGGAGTAATAGTAACGGCCACTACCTTTATGGTGTTGAAAATGATGGTCATGACTTTCAAAAGTCATGGTCTAGGTAAACAAGAGACGACCGTGACAAAGAAAGTCACGACTTGGTTTAGAGTTTTTAAAAAAGGTTACGGCCGTGAGAGTAAGGATACAGCCTGTTATAGGGTTTTCAAAAAGGTGGCAGCCGTGAGAATGAGAATGTCATGGCCTGAAGGGTGTTTTAAGGTTTTGTGCCATATTCGTGATATTTGCTTGCTTGGAAGTATCTTTGAGCATGATTCTTATACTTCCATCATTGGAGCATATTCGAGTTGGGTGCCTAAGATTTGACTTGGTCAAATTGGGGTGTCTACACACCTTCACCTCTTTTACGAGAATTAACCTGAGAAAAATAGGTACCTATTCTTGCGCAAGTTTTCGCTATTTCATTGAGGAGTAAGTCGAGCCCAAGTTAATTCTAAAACTTCTCAATTTATACAGCATATCACCTCAATTAATTATTGATACCTTAACCACTACCCATGGTCTTTACCTAAACATTTCATGTATACCCTACATGATTATAAACTCCATTTTCCCACAATCACCATGAATTCGTACAAATTTCACATTCAAGCATATTTTTCGCATTTATTGAAAAGATGACATTGTTGGAGGCAAGACTGTCAAGATCTTTATTTTTGCAAATGATTAACGAAAAAAATTAACTAGACGGGCAAACGCTAAAATGAACTCCAGATAAAACTTTTGATAACGAACGATCAAAATAAAATCCATGCATCCAAAGTTAATTTAGAAAGATACATTTTTACCGGTCGAATCTTCAACTACGATTTGAATCTGAGTTGAAGCTACTGTCAGATTTTTTACTGTATTCTCTTATGCGATTCCCGGATATAGTGTGGGCTATAATCCTTCGAGAACTCGTACCGGCAGAACCAAGACAACTTTAGTCTTAGAAGACAAGTTATGAAATTGGTTCAGCCTACCTGCATATATATATATATAGGGCTACAGCAGGGACCTGGAGAGTAATTATGAGTAAGACTTCCAATGAAATACAGACACGTATCAGCGATTTTTACAATTAAGCAAATCTTATAGCGGTATCTACAATTATGGAAAACCAGTAGCGGTTTCTGTAATTTTCATAAAACACTGAATTACAGTTCACACCACTAAAGAACTATAATTGCACT
>JAULJZ010116547.1:0-11362 GCA_032270985.1 Heliamphora pulchella
TAAAATATTTTGATATCAATTTGCTATATCTATTTGATCTCGTAACTTTTATGTCATAGCTATTTTGCTTTTCAACAAGAGTTTTGAGCTTTTTAAAGGTATTGAACACTTTTGAGTTTTCTTTTAGAAAATAAATCCATATTTTTCCGACTAAAATCATCAATAAAGAGAAGAAAATATATGTTCTTCCCAATAGTAGACTATTAGTAGGATGAATTGGGCCACACACTTTAGTGTGAATAAGTTCCAAAAGCTCTTTTACTCTTCTAGTTGCCTTTCTTGGAAAGCTTTTCCTAAAATGCTTACCAAGAAGGCATCCTTCACACAATTGATCCGGGTGGTCAATGGAAGGCAATCCTTTCACCATATCTTTCTTGGACAATAACTTTAGTCTCCCAAAATTTAGATGTCCAAATCTCATTTGTCAAAGCCAAGTAGTATCTTTGTGGCATGCTTTCGAACATCTTTCAGTATCACTTTAAATATTAGCAAGAACATTCTATTGTTTGACATTGACACTTGGGCAATTAAATTTTCTTTGTGTAAAAAGACTACAATTTTTCATGTGAATATCGTAGTCATTTTCTAAGAGTTGCCTAATACTCAAAATATTAGTCTTCTTATGGGGGACATAATAGACTTTGGGAATAAATTGATGCCTTCCATTCTTCAAGCAAATCAGAGTTTTTCCTTTTTCCTTCACTGGAGTTTTGGATAAGTCACCAAAGTGACATTGCCACTTACTGATTCATCAACTATGTATTCTTTTCTCCATTTTCACCTCCTTTATAGGCCAACAATAAGGTAGATTCTGTCTTTTCTCTTTTACTTTTGACAAAATTAGCATTCTCTTCAATATGGTTAGTATCATTTTTACATTTGGAAGCATAATGCCCAAACTCTTAACAATTGAAACATTTACTTTGGATGTGTCATACCTTTGCCTTCTATTTGTGTAATTTCCTCTTCCTCGTCCTCTTATTAGTTGAGAATTTGAACTTCTTCTTTCTTCATTCTTAAAATGATGTTGTTCCTCTCGTCCTTTTCCTTTTACACGGCCACGACCACGACCACGTCCATGTCCTGTTTGGTTTTTTTCATTGCCAAGTCTTTTATTTGCTCCCTTGAGAGTTGAGTTTTGTTTGAAGAACTTGTTCCAATGGCTCTTTCTTTCTTTTATTAATTTTCTATTCATGGGCCTGCAATGATTCCATGAATTGATTAACAGTCATGGAATCTAAATCTTTTGATTCTTCAATTGCTACAATATGGTCAAATTTTGGATCTAATGGCCGAAGAATTTTTTCAATAAACCGGACATCTTTCATACTCTCACAATTTCTTTTTAATTGATTGACTACCGCCAAAACTTTTGAAAAATAATCCAAAATTGATTCAAATAATTTCATTTGTAATGATTCAACTCATTTGAAAGAATTCTGTAAAACCTCTCATGCTTGCTTGGTGGTGGTTGCACTTGCGATCTTTTCAAAGTTGGCTTCATCGACACCTTGTTGAATGATTGAAAGATTCCTTTGATCTATCACTTTAAACTCGCTATGTTGCTTTCAAGTAGCTCCTTCTTGTAACTTTTCGTGGCCTTTCTCTATAACACCCCACACATCTTGTCCACAAGATATGTCTTTATTTGGATGCTCCACTAACCATAGTTATCTTTAGCAAGTGCAGGAAATGGAAATCCTTGAGTTCACCTTCTTCACCACGAACCTGATGCTCTCTAGTACCTCTTTGTTGGAAGAAGAGGTTTTTGTTTGGAGATATCAAACTTAGAAGGAGGAGGAAGGTTAGAGACAAGAGAGGTGGATCGAACGTTTCATTCTCTTGAACTTGTTTCTCAAATTTTTGGCTTGTACAAAATGACTTGACACCATCTCCTTTTATACTAGTCCGTGGACTATTCTAGAGTTAGATTTATTAAATCTTCTAACTACTTTCTACCATCTACTACCTAATCTTTCATAAATTAGATTTTTCCACTCAAATATTCTAGAAGATCTCTAGAGAGAATATTCTAGAGCATGGACTATTTAGATAGAAGGCTTTAAGTACTTGGGCTTAAACATCTTTATTTGGGCTTAGTGCATGGATTAGCCCAAAATCAAGTTTACATTTCAACATAGAAAACTACTATAAAAAATCAAATTGATCGGACATCGATAGTCTCATTCTCGGATCACATTACTACATAAAAAAATAGATGGCCATATTTATCACCATTTTTTTTTACAAAAAATATGTAACTTAATCATGTGGCTACTTATCTCTTATCAATGTGATTTTTTGCATGAATAATGTTCTCGGCAACTCTATAATATGAACGATTTGAAGAATGTAGGTGAGCTCAATTTAGTTATTATAAGAGATGAATGGAGGCCTCTATAATTTTCTAAGAATTTGAGAGGAGTTGGACTCAAATATGTGCAACCAAATCATCCATTTATTTGTGTGTTCTTGCTTTTTGTTTAAGAAAAATGGAACGGTATGTTGTGGAGAACATTGTGAACTTCTTTCTCTTTTTCTCTCCCCAAATCACACATGCTCAAACAATTGTTGTTGGTTAAATGATATTATGAGATGTTTGTAAAAACCAAACTCCTTTGCTACATGGATTGATTTGTCACTAGGATATACTTAAGGGTGTAAAAACGGCCCGGGTCGGGCCCCGTGGGCTCTCGTCAAAAGTTCAGGTCGAGTCGGGCTTTTTTCAACTGGCAGGCCCAGGCCTCAAGGGTATAGGACTCGTGCCCGGGTCTTGGGCTGGGCTTTTGGGCGGGCCCATTGGGCTTTTTTTGGGCTTTTATTTTTTATTTTTTATATAATTATTGTTATAACTTGTATAATATAAGTTTAAATTTTTTCTTAGTTATTAGTTGTTATATTAGATTATTATTAATTTATTAGTCAAACTTCATAATAAATTAACTTATTTATTATTTATAACAATATAAGTTTATTAGTTTTATATTTTTATATTTTTATAAATTTATAAATTATAATTATAAGTTTATAACCTATTAATATTATTATTAAGTTTATAAGTTATTAGCTTATTATTTTATTAAAAGTTTATAAGTTAGTTTATTATTATTATAAGTTTATTAGTTTTTATAGTTTATACTTTATAATTTATAGTTTATTATTATTTTTATTAGTTATTACCTATTAGTTATATTTATAAGTTTAAACTTTATTTTTTTTTTAGTTTTTAAGTTTATAGTTCATACTTTATAAGTTTATTATTATTACTTTATAGTTTGTATTATAAATTTATTAGTTTATTATAAGTTTATTATTACTTTATAAGTTTATAGTTTATATTATTATAAGTTAGTTAGTAGTTTAGTACTTAGTTTATTATAATTTTATTATTTTTTGCAATAAGTTTAAATACTTTAAATAATTACATAATTTAAATACAATAAGTTTGAACACTTGGAATAATTAAATGTAATATAAATCTTATTAATCAAAAATCAAATTTGAAAAATCAAAAGGCGGGCCAAAGGGCGGGCCGCCGGCCCAGCCCACGGGCTCAGGAGGTAGGCCCAGACCCGAAAAACCTACCTTCGGGCTCGAGCTGGGCTAGGCTTTTTTCGGGCCGGGCCGGGCCCGCACAGTGTCGGGCCCCAAGCCATTTTTACACCCTTAGATATACTCAAGTTAAAATAAGCAATAAACAATTAAGAGACACAAGCAATTTTTAACATGGGAAAACCCCAATAGGGTGAAAAGCCATGGCACCTAGTTCTGAAATTCAAGCACTATAATTAAGCGATGGTTACAAGAAGTTCTTGCAACCCAACTGTGAAGCCACATACATGGCCGTAAAGAAATCTTGTCGAATCCATGTTTCCCATCTCCTTAGATCTGGATCCTATCTGATCCGAATCCACAAACCTTCAATTGTTTTTGGTGAAGAGTGAACATCAATCTTGAGGTGTAGACTGCTAACTCAAAGATTAATAGATTTATTGACAATCCCTCAAGAATAAGCAACGAGTTCACATCTTGTAGCTGGACAACTTTTTCTCTCTAGATGGGAGAGTGGCTCATCAAATTAAGGTTGAAATAAAAAAACAAAGCCTTTATATTCTCATATCCATATTTGGTGCCTGACTTGTGTTTGAGCATGGGTGTTTATGTAAGATTCACAAGGTTGGTTGTACAAAGATACCAAGAAAACAATTACAACTCAATAGTGCTTGTCAAACAGGATTGCCAACGGCCAACCTAATAAGAGGGTCTCTAGAACCCCACAGTTTGTTGATTAAATAACTATCACAAATTTATTCCATTGGGAATTTAAGAGAATTGCTTTACTAGTAGCACCCTTTTCATCATAGATGTAAAATGGTCTTATGCAATTGCGAGCCGATTTTGATGAAGACCCTCTCAGTATATCAGCCACACATAGTTAATAGTGAAGTGCCTTCCTCTGGCTTAAGAGGGCCACTTCTTGTTTTGTTGCACTATTTTTGCTATCCCAGTCTTTTGCTATCTTGTGATTGCTATTAATTGAAGTCTTTCTTGCCTTTTGCCTTCTGTTCAAACAAAAGAGGCTTGTTTTGCAAAAAATATTACCTGTATGTATGTGTGTCTTGTCACCTGTGCACTAAAAATCACTTTTAATTTGGTGCTTGATTGAACAAATGAAGTAACACACTATTATGAGTAGGATTCTAGAGTAATGACATAATTTGAATGCGGAAGGTGCAAATGTAGGAAAACTTTTGGGTTACCATATACATTGTTACACTCATTTCCTGGGAGATTATTCTTTTGGAAGAATTGGTGATCTTACATGCTATAGAATTTTGGTTTCAGATGGTCTTGAGTTCTTGTCAGCCTCATTATCTCTGTCATTGTTCACTTTTTTTTGCCTATGTTTGTGTTCCTTATTAAAATTATTTGTTTGTCTCTCGACGTGCAAAATGGGATCGCATGTGTGGGGAGTGTTAGCTTGACATATACTGATGGGCCATTTCCTAAATCCTAGTAGTTTGAGTTTTGGGGACAATTGATGATTTAAAATTTTTAATGGTATTGACAATTTGCATTTTTTATGACATTTCACTGAGTGAATTAGAGGTTTTACAAGTTTCAGTATCATAGGAAGTGTGATGAGTTACATTAAACACATTTGTGTGTCGAGTCTTAGAACTCATTAGATTAGGCAAACCACATTCTGGCAAAAAATGAAAAGGAAAAGAAAATACATGTGATTTATTGTTTTCCGAGTTTCGTGCTCTAACTCATAGGGCCAAAGTCATAAAGTTTTACTTTGTGGATATAGTTTCTTCCTGTGTCTCTAGTAAAAGATGGGACTTCTAGAAGAGGAACAATTTTCTATTGTTGTGGAAATGAAATTGCTATTTGTCGTAGTAGTATTTGTATTCGATGGAAGCAGGAACAATCTTTTTAAGGACCTTGGAGTTCAATAGAGAACTTTGGTGGATATTGTAGATTATAAATTCAATGGATATATTAGCTTACCATGGAAATGTAAACTAAAAGAGTTTCTTATTCTTTTGTTTTTCCAAATTTTTGTTACCATTTATGCTATTTTGCAATGCAGCATTGGCGTTTGATCTAAGACAGTCTTGATATGCAGTTTCACATTGATAATCTCAATATCCTTGTTTTTGTTTTTGTTTTACTATGGTGATACCTTTTTCCAAACAACTTTTTGTGTATGAATTGGAAATCCTAGTTCAAGTTTCTTAGAGTTATTAGTCAGTGGTGAAAACTCTTTAACTTTATATTTTCATTCTGATAATGATATAGTGGCAGCCTTTCTATGACTCATATGCATCACTTTCATTGCTATTCTAGTAAAAGTAACATCCGGTTAAGAAGGATGGAGATGTTGCCAGTGGGATCTGTGATGTTTGGAATGTGATTAGTTTGCCATCTTTTAAAAGTATTAGAGTAATATGAACTGAATAGTATCAGAGCCATAGTTTTAAATAGTGATAGTGGTTATCGTAACGATAATGGTGGCAGTGACATAGTTTCGGGGCGTAACGGCTGTAGCTTAACGGTAGCGGTAATCGGAGATATAAATTTTTTTATTTTTTGCACAACTCACTAAAATTTAACCGATACACATTTTGATTCCAATATTATAATTATTAGAGTTTAAAATAATTTTGGTAAATTTTGTGCACTTTTTAGACATGACTTAATTTTATATTAGTTTTATAAAACAATCAAAATATAAAAATTCTAAACTTATTTATATAGATTTTGAAAAAATATTTTAAAAACTATTTTTTTGAATTTTTAAATCATAATAATAAAAAGTAATTAAATATTAAATATATGAATTTAATCTAAAAAATCAAGATTTAAATATTCTAAACTTACTCTGAGTAGATATTAAACTAAGATTTTTTTTTAAATTAATGATTTTGATTTTTTTAAGAAAAATAAAAAAGTAATTAAATATTAAATATACGAATCTAATTTACAACAACCAAAATCTAAATATTATAAACTTATTTTGCAACTTTGCATAGGCCCTGAACAAGTAATGTGAAAAGTATTTTTTTAACAAAAGTTTAAAATATAATCTTAAAGTAATACAACATTAAATATATGAATGGGATAATTAATTAGAAGTCCCATTTAGGGGACTTGTATTCCACTAAATTTTACTTTTTTAAAATTATTAAATATTTCGACAAATATGCCCTGCACATCATCTTCCCGTATTTTCTCCCCTTCTTCCCCGTGAAACCCTAGCATGTCGACGACGCAACTTCAACCATGTCCCCTTCTTGCCGCCACATCGGTCATTGCCGCCACTCGTCGTTTGCGCTCGCAGCTCGCAGCTCGCCGCTCGCCGTTGCCGCCATCGCCGTTGCCGATGCATCTGGATGCCGTGGTCTCGCCTGAACTAGATCTGGCCGCTGTCGCCTCGCCGTCTCTGATCGCTGCCATCTCCGCTCACCACTGCCTTAACCAGATCTGGACACAAAGAGGTCGTGAACGAAGCCGACTAAGTCCTCCGCTCTAGATGCGTGTAAAACCCCTGTTTGCGGGGTCTTGTTTCTTCTACCATGACTGTTTGTGTTTTTGTACACTGGTGTCGTTTTCTTCTGTGGTCAAAATCAAAATGGCACCGATTATTCTTGGGTTTTTTGTCCATTTGAGCACACTTACCACTGAATCCATCAAACACATAACAACTATTCACTTGCTCACCATTTCAAAGATCCAAAACCCCAAAATAAAAAAAACCGCCATTCCTTGTGTGTGTGTGTGTGTGTTGGTGGTGCGTGACCAATGTCTTATTTTAAAAATATTAAATGTCTTATTTGTTAAAAAATAATAACTTAAGACATTTCATAACAAATGCTTTATTTACATAAAATGTCTCATTTTGAAAATGAGACATTTGTTAATGTCTTAAGGTATTTCATAACAAATAAGACATTCGATAACATGTCTTATTTTCAAATCTAGAACAAGAATGGGACATTCAAAACAAATGAGACATTTCAGATCTGAACTGAGAATCTCTCTCTCTCTCTCTCTCTCTCTCTCTCTCTCTCTTTGTGGTGACGGCGGCGGCGGTGGCAGTGTTGTTGGTGGCGGTGGCGGTGGAACTAGTGGCGATGGTGCTAGTGCTGGCGGCGGCAGTGCTAATGATGAGGAATGATGTTTGGCAGTGGTGGGGAGTGAAATTATATTATAGGTAATTTTGATATAGAAAATCTAAAATATGATTTAATGGAATATAAATCTTAGGAGGGACTTATTACAATACAAGTTGGATAAATGGGACTTAACCCAGAATCTCCCTATATGAATTTAACCTACAACAAACAAGATCTAAATATACTAATCTTATTTTGCATAGATCTTAAAAAAATTCATTAAAAAAATAATTTTTTTGGCATTTTCAAAAGCCAAAAAATACTGGAAATTATATAAATTTCGCAAATCAAGCTTCACTTAGGTAAGTATGAGATTTTCGATTGTTATGAAAACTTTTTTAATGAAAAGAGTAAAAGAAATTGTTCCAAAAAATGAATTCAATTGATTCACAGTTCGAAGAGCCACTGTAGTTACTCTAACAGTCGTAGCAGTACCATGGAAGTACCGTAGCAGCCGTAGTGGTACCGTATTGGGCCTTTACGGCTTTTACGCTGCCGTAACGGCCTTTACGCCAACTGTAACAGCCTTTACACATGAAATGTTTCGTCACACCGCTAAATCGGCCATAACGGGTAACGGGTGGCACCGAAACTTGTACATATTAGCATTACGCAACGGTAACAGTTGATTCTTAAAACTATGATGAGAGCATTAGAGTGACTTTTAAAAGTGGTTTTGTGAAAAGGATTAAATTACATTTCATTGTTTTTGGAGAATCTTAGAATCCATCATCAACTAAATATGAATCCTTGACTTGTAGTGAACAAAATGCAGTGTGAGTTGTTAACAAACATCTGGTTCATGTTTTCATAGTGAACAAAATGGCAATGTAAGTTGTAAACAACATCTGGTTCATTGCCCAATTACTCATTCTCTGAGTGATGAACATGTCTTACATTTTCTGCACCTTGCTCTTTCTGCATTTGGACTGCCTTTTTTTGGTGGACCAGGCCTATACACTAGCATATTGCTAGCATGGTGCTGGACCCCTATTCAAAGGATGCCTTCACTGTTAACCACAATTGTTTGTGTTATTGCTCATAATTTGTGCGAGACTTGTAGCTTGATTTTTGACTCATTCCATATTGGGCAGTGTGCGTAATAAACAAACATCTGGTTCATGATTTCATGGTGAACAAAATGGCAGTGCAAGTTGTAAACAAAGATCTGGCTCATGATTTCTCTACTCCATGAATATTTTAATTATCAAAATACTAAAATACATGATGTGGATTCCCAAATTACAATGCTAGTGGATGAATTCCCCCATTAGCTTTGGATGGGACAAAATTGGAGGTAAGTGATACAGTTTAACCCACTAAGTGGAATGACTGCTGCTATTGTCAAATTACTCATTCTCTGAGTGATAAACGTGTCTTACATTTTCTGCACCTTGCTCTTTCTGCATTTGGGCTACCTTTTTTTTGGTGGACAAGGCCTATACACTAGCATATTGCAAGCATGGTGCTGGATCTATTCAAAGGATGCCTTCACTGTTAACCACAATTGTTTGTGTTATTGCTATCAATTTTTTGTTAGGTAGCTTGCACTTTGAATTTTCTAGCTACTTCATCAAAAATTACAAACAATAAGAAAATTGCAGATATTGATGTTGCCTCTAACCACAAACACGGTTCCTTTGTTCAATCCAAGGGAATTGAACTAAAGCTTTTAAGCAGTGGGACTTTTTGGCCTCCATAATCTGGTGGAGATTTTTTTCTGCTTTTTCCCCCTATGAATAAGACTAATTTGTTTACCTTGATTTTTCTTTATTTCTTGCCCAAGTTTAAATAATCCAAATAGTTGGACAGAACTGGCTTAAGAACAGGACGATGTGGTCCGATTATGGGATAACTACCTTGAAGCAAATTAGGCATGACCTAGAGTGGAAGCACACTCATCTTGCTTCGCGGATTGCATTCACAAGTAGATAAAGAGAAGAAATGAGCTTATGAATGCTTGAACCTCAATTTTTTATGCAATCTTCGCACCACCAACCAATGGTCTTCCTTTCCCTTTTTGCCAACTTTCCACTGCATATAATTTAGACATCAACTAGAGTTATGAATGAATAAAGGCATATCTAGGAAAGCTTATTTATAACAAACTATAGTTCAACTGGTTGAACTAGTGGTCATGTGATGATCCACATCCGAGATGATCCATAGCAACTTCCATTGGAGCTTTTTACAATGCACTTCATTAATTACGGTAAGAATCTACTACGTATCTTGGTTGTGTGTATCTTGGTTGCGCTTTATATATACCACATGCCCTTCACAACTTTTTACGATCTGGGCAACACTTTTTTGCTGGAGTGTTACAATTTCTTCCAACTAGGCAACAACGTTCTTGTTGTTCATGCTACGTTAGACCGGGATTATGCTATAATATGACCTACGATGACGCACACCCGAGATGGTATACAACAACCTCCATTAGAGCTTTTTACAATGTACTCCAAAAATCATGGTAGGTTGTGTTGTATATATGCCACATGCCCATGCCCTCCACATCTTTGTTCCGATGTGGGACACCACCTTTTGACTAGGGTGTTACAGTTGAACTGCTGACCTCTTAACCAACCCTCCCCAGTTTGATGTCTGGTTTGGTTATGATAATTATGGTAATTATGTCAAGACAAGAAGTGTTAATTTTTCACAATTATTGTTCCCTTGTCTCTTTTTGGATGTTTTGGGGATAGATTTTTTTCATTGGTGGCTTTGCATGTGAATGGTAACATTGAACGGTGAATTTTCTCATCTGCAAATTCTTGGTTCTCTTTAGCATCTGATATACCTTTCCCCGTTCCTTTAAGCTATTTCATTAGGTACTGAAGGTGGTTGGGTGATCAAATGCAGGATTCTCTCTATTCCTTGCACTTATGATTGACAGACTGCACCACTACATTAGAGAACTCCGTATAAGAAGGAAGAACATGGAGGATGTAAAGAAACAAAACCGAGGTTTTGAGGATGGAAGAAGTGGAGGTGCAAAGGAAATCAAGATCTTTGAGGAAGAGATCACGGCGTTAAGAGCGAAGATTAAGCAGCTGGATTTGGAACTAAAGGCGAAGACAAAAGAGGCGAACAATGCAGAAGCCAATGTCCTTGCCCTGAAAAATCAATCCGAGGGATTACTACTCGAATATGACCGTTTGCTCGAGGATAACCAAAACCTTCGAAACCAGTTGCATTCGTAGACTGGAGATTAACCGGTAGAGATAGCAAGAAGGTTATGGAGAGAACTATCACCTGTGGCCATATATTTCAATTCCTTCATTTTTCTTTGGTTGCTTTTGAGTCTGATGATTATAGTTCTAGTCGTCGATGTAACTTTTTGAGGGCTGAAAAATTACAGGAACGAATGTGAGAAGAAAAAGAAGAATGCAGTACTGTGTGGTAAATCTTTTGGTTGCTTTTGGGTGAGTTTGTTGATTATCTGCCACGACTCCCCTACCGCGGCCACCGCTGCCATTGATGCAACCGTTGTCATTGTTGTCGCCACCACGCTGCCACCGCTACTAATATCATAACCACTCTACTATTGCCGCCACCCCCACCACTGTCACCCCACCACCATCCCACGTTGCTACCATCACTACACCCCCACTGTCAATACAGCGGTCTCACGCCACCATCCTCAACTACACACGTACCCCCCCACCCCAACCCCTTCC
>JAULJZ010116558.1:0-10968 GCA_032270985.1 Heliamphora pulchella
ACACTTTCATTTTGGAAATATAAAATATTATCCATTAAAAATATTTATTCTTAGAAAATGAATTATGAAAATCATCAAAATCAAATTAAAATGCCCTTAGGCTAACACTTGATAAATGCTAGCCATTCTTCCAGGCACTGAGGAAAAGAACTAAATTCACCTAGACCGAAGAGTGTGATCAAGCTTTGGAGGCCCTCAAAAGCTATCTAACTTAACCGCCACTGTTGTCCGTCCTAGTGGAAGGAAAAAGTTTGTTCTTATACTTCATTGTCTCTCGGCATGCAGTCAGTGCAGCGGTGTTGATAAGGGAAAGAGAAACAACAACTACCAATGCATTATGTTGGCCATACATTCACAGGCTTAGATGCATGGAATCTACCTCTTGAAAAGATGACTTACGCTCTGGTTATTGCATCAAGGAAGCTATAACACTACTTCTAAGCACACAACATCCTTTTTCAACCACATGCGACTATTCAAGACCAAGTCCTAGCGAATTTCATCGTCGAATTCTCTAGGATCGAAACCCCAACGAAGAAGAACTAGTCAACCTAGGCGACAAACCACACCAAGAGGCATGAAATATGTTCTCTAGAGAAACGTGGAAGTTACAAATCGAGGGGGCATCCAATAGCAGGGGAGCAGGGGCAAGAATAGTCCTTACCTCTCTAGACGGGGTGATCCTTGAATAGGCGCTGAAGCTCGGCTTTAGTGCCTCCAACAACAAAGAAAAAATACGAAGCATTTTTAACCTAACTACATGCTGCACAAAGGCTGAAGGTGGATGATTTGAAGAATTCCAGCAATTCTCAGCTCAATGTCAATTAGTTGACAGACAGGGGTGTATGAGGCAAGAGATGAGAGGATGACTAAGTAGCGAACAAGGCCAATGAAGCTTATCGCAATTTAAGATAATAAAGATCGAGCAGGTAAGTTAAACTAGCAACAACCATGTTGACACTCTAGCAAACCAATCTTCGGCATCGAAGTCTAGCATCAAAAGAACAACTTTTCGTAGAGTTCCTCCCTGGTCCAAGCATCGAGCTTGGCCAAGAAGAGACCTTATTAACAGAACAAGGCTCGTGTTGGATGTACCCAATCGTCTCTTACGTAAAAATGACCAGCTGCCCACCGAGATGAAAGAGGCTCACAAGGTTCGACTTAAGGCATCTCATTTTTGGTTGTCTCTATTAGACAAACTGTATCGGCCATCTTATAGCATCCCCTACCTCTTATCTGTGAATCCCAATCTAGTCAAAGATCTCCTCTATGAGATTCACGAAGGCACATGTGGGAGTCATATTGGTGGATGGTCTTTGGTTCACAAAGCCATCATTTAAGGGTATTAGTAGCTCCCCATGTGAAATAATGCGCAACAATATGTCAAGAAATGAAAAAAAATTCCAATAGTTTGCACCCCTAATCCGTTAGCTGCCTAGGGAGTTAAACCCTCCATCTAGTCTTTGGCTCTTCGTGTAATGGGGCTTGGGCAAAGTGGGCCCTTTCCTATGGCAGTCAACAATAAGAAGTTTATAATTGCAGCTACTGATTGTTTTATTAAGTTGGTGGGGGCCAAACTACTTGCTAATATCAAGGAGGCCAACGTGAAAAACAATTGTATGGAGGAACATCATCAGTAGGATTGGGATTCCCTGTGCTCTCATCTTGAATGACGTTACCCAGTTCAATGGAAGGTTATTCCAGAAGTTTTGCACTGATCTAAAGATAGAGTTCTACAATTCAACCCGGCCTACCCTCAGCGCAATGACCAAGCCAAGGCATCGAGCAAGACCATCCTAGATGGAATCAAGAGAAGATTGGAAAAGGTTAAGGAGTGATGGGTAGAAGAACTGCCCCATGTACTCTGAGTCTATCGAACTACCCTACGAAGATCAACGGGAGAAACACCATACTCTATGGCCTATAGTACCGAGGCTATTATATCTCTAGAGATCAACCTTCATATTATAAGAACTGAACAACACGACATAGAGCACAAGGGGCGAATATTAGCAAGGGACCTAGACCTGGTTGGAGAAAGACAAGAGGCGTTACTCAGAGTCAAATCCTATCAATGAGAGATAGTCAAAGAATACCCCAAGAAGGTCTAACTAAGGGAGTTTAGCCTGGGGGATCTTATGCTCAAAAAGATCATGGGAAACACCAAGAATCTATTGGAGAATTTTAATAAAATAAAATATAAAAATAGTATTATTATTTAATTAGAACTTTATTATAAAAATTATTATCTTGTCCATTACAATGTTTAATACGTTATTAGTAGCCTATTCATTATGTTTATTATTATGTTTCTGTTACAAAATTAAATGTGTTTAATTGTATTAATTATATTCTATTATTTTTTTATCCTATAAATACCTAAACTTTCTAAGACTTTGGAGTGTGAGAAAAAAGATGAATGTAAGAAGATAAAAGTGATATGGAGTTGTTTTATATTATTTTAAACTATATTGTGGGCAACATCGGTTTGTGATTCGTTCAAATTCTCCTAGTAGATGTGAACACTGGATGAGAAACGCTTGCGAGCTCTTGGGTTGTACCTTAGAGCTGATACATTTCGTTAGAATTTTCACGTGTGAAGAAATATCAGTTTTAGGATAGTGTCCAACACGCCTCACAATCTCACAGACAATATCGTTTCATACCTTATATTATTTTTATATTCTATTATTTTTGTGGTTTAAATTCTAATATTATTTTATTTCTAAAAAAATAGATTTTTAGTAATTTTGTTTTAACAATCTAAAGTTGATATAATAAATTTTTATCTTTTGTATCGAAACCTGACAAGTCGATGGCAAATTTCCCAACCAAGTTACAACGGCTTGGTGACCGCCAAAAGATGCGTGCTCAAGGCAACGACCTTTGGGTCTCCGAACTCTTGAATATGCTCGAAACTGGATTCCATGGAAAAGTAAGTTTTCGGTAAATGCTTTGGCCACCGGTAAGTGGTTGCCTGGTTGGAAATATATATATATATATTTGTCAGCAAATGTTAAAAGATAAAACTGTTTTTGTTTTCTGCATTTTTGTAAAAGATAAAAAATCTCTCCCATTCGAAAAATTTGAAAGTCCCGTTCATCAAAGTTTTCAACTCCAACCGAGGCGAAGGAGACCCCCTCACCAACAGGTTTTGTTTATTGTTATCTAGTTTGTTTTTTTTTTTTAAAAAAAAAAAAATCCCACAGTTTTTGTTCCTAATTAAATTTTGGGAAAATGATTGTTTTGTTAAAACAGTTTTGAAAAGATGATAGTTTATAAACAGGTTTTAAAATTCTTTTATGTCATGTACTGGTTTTAAAAAATAAATAACTGGTTGGTATCTTTTCTTATTAAGAAATTTTAGCAGTTATCATTTGTATTAATCATTATGATCATTCACTCTATTGTAACTTATTTTTCCAAGGTAAATTATCAAAATCTGACTTTTGGCATTACAGTTTTCTAAAACAGTGTTTTTATAAGAGTAATTGCGTATGAATGTGTTTCTGTTACACAAACTAATATTCACTCCTATTTTAGATATTATATCAAATCAAATGAAGGCACTTAATATGTTGGAGAGTTGTTTTAATGAAAAAACAAAACATTAGAAGTTTAAATGTTTTTTTTAAGACTTTTTAAATTTAAAATCTGAAAATATTTTCTTAAAAACTCAAAATTAATGGTTAGTGAAAAATTAATTGCAATCAAAATTATTACCGTGGAATCAAATTTTTTTACCATTATGAGATTAAATATATATAATTAATTGACCGTTTTGGTTTTAATGTTTTAAAATCAAAATTAATGAATTGTATTGAAAGATTTTAGTGTTTGGGGATTCAATGACTTTTCCGTTGAAGGAAATTCAAGGTTTTAGAATCAATTGGCAATGAATGTAATTTTAGTTCTCAAATGAATCAATGTTTTGCAAAGGAAAATTCTGGTGTTTTCTAAGGATTTGTATCTATTGAAAACAAAAATCTATAATTATTATTTTCGTTAGAAATTAATAAGTTTAATTGGTTTTATACCTATCCAATGTTATAACTGTGCATAATTGTTTTTTTTTTACTTTTGCCAATTTTATTATGTGATGAGAATTTTTTTTATGGCTTTATTGTTACAATTTGGCTATGCTTGATTGATCGAATTAATAATAAATGAATATATAATTCCACTGGATAAGTAGTTTTATAGGATTAGTAATGAATGAATTATTAATATTATATTCTTTTAAGCATTATATATTCCACATTTTATAAGATTAGTTATCTAATGGATGCTTAATTTTTTTACCACTTGTTGAATTTAAATAAGAGAAATATAATCTCATAGGATATATATTCCAATCCCATGTCTAATCCGGTCAATCAAACATGCTCTTAAGAAATTAGGTTTATAGGATACTGGTTGTATATTTGCATTATTATGGAAAGAATGTTTGGTTTTGACAGTTTTAAATCTTTTAACTTGGGCTAATCAAGAGTATTCTATAGTTTTAAATAGCAATAGCGGTCGACGTAACGGTAACGGTAACGGTAGCGGTGACGCGATTTCGGGGCGTAACGGCCGTAGCGTAACGGTAGTAGTACTCGAAATCGTGAATTTTTTTATTTTTTGCACAACTCAATAAAAAATAATTAATTTACATATTTTTATTCTATAATTATATTTATTGAAGTTTAAAATAATTTTTGATGAATTTTCTTTACTTTCTAGACATGATTCAATATATGTCTTAATTTTTTTACTATACAACCTAGTTAAAATTAACAGCTTAATTATTTTTTTGTAGTAATTAATGAATTTATGTATTATAAATTCATAATACACAACTTAAATGTCATTAAATTTTTAATAACTATAAAGTATTATATATATTAAAGCACAATATTTGATTTGTTAATTAAATTTTAATTTTGAATTCACTATTTCGAAATATATATTGTTGTTTGAATTTTAATTTGTATAGATCTAATTTTTTTGGAGGAGGGTTGTAAACAAATATGGATCTTGAACATTTTTAAAAAAAAAAAAAATACTTAAACATCATATTTTCTACCTACAATATCCCAAAAATTCAAATTCATAGATAGTGAATTTTCAAGAAATATGGATCTTGAATCAAACAGGTTATTTAGCTTCAAGAAATATTTAATTTTAAAGAACTCATCAAAACTGAAAGAAGAATGAACATATTAAAGAGCCGAAAGTTAACAACGAAGAGCAAAATTAGCTGAGTGTTGTGAAATTGAAGAGATTTGAGGCAAATCTCACAATGTCCAAGTAGTATTTGGCTTGTCGGACTATTATGAATAATTTTAGATTGAAAATAATAGAAAACGTGGGATCTGTTGATGAAAAAATAAAATCAGAAAATTCACGATTTAAAATCCTATTACACAAGCCGTAATGGTCGTAGCGGTGCCATAACGGCCGTAGCGGTTCCGTAACGGCTGTTGCGGTGTCGTTTCGGTCCGTTTCGGCCTTAACGGTAGTGTAACGGCCATTACATTTGTAAATTTCTTCTACACCGAAAAATCGGTCGTAACGGGTAACGGAAGCCACCAAAACCGTTACGTAACGACGTTACGTAACGGTAACTGCCGCTTTTTAGTATAGAGTATTCTATTTGCACAGTGGCAGTTATAATGTAAATAATGAGCATTAATGGGTAACGGTGATTTTAAAATGCTAATTTTGCCATAATGAATTGTGTAATTAATTATTATATTTTAAAATATGAAATTGTTTTATTCTATGTTATTAAATGGGAGATCAGTTTTAAATGATGAATAACTTTTTGGTTGTTATTTTGTTAACCATTGTGCTTTTTGTTTCAGTGCAGACGATGACTAATGATAGCACAACGGTTTCATTTTTGAGTCTCCTATATAGCATTGAATCTGTATAATTTTTGTTGACCATTAGATGACGTGGTTTTACCTTTCTTGATGCTTTACTGTTACTTGTAACGGCCAAAATAAATAAAAAAGATAAAGTGTTTTGTCTGCTCACTGATTTTGTTATTTGAAGAGAAATATATTTTATTATTAGGAGAAATTCTTTTAATACTAAAATCGTGGAAAAAAGTGTGGATTGCCCATGTATTGAAAAATGTGTGCATTAAAAACTTATCGCTTTAAAATTGTGTAGACACTATTGTAGAGGAAGATAGGAATCTACAACTCTTGTCCAAGCTGACTAAACAATCCAAGGTGTACTCCACATGTTCCTGTACAAGAAATGGGTGAGATGCCTGCCGGTGACTTTTTTCGAAGGACTCTTCGATGATGAAGTCAAGCAGGGTTTAAAGAGAGGAAAGCTTGATAGAACAAATTGGCAGAGTTTCTGCTTATGAATTAGAGTACATACCTTTGCCTTCTTGCGTGTAGCCTATTTATAGGAAAACGTACTTGACCCGCTTTGGGGGTCCAACCCGACCCGAGCAGGTCGGGTTGTTCTCTCATTCTCTGGTTAAGAATCAGCTGTCAATCTGATGGTAACTTATCATGGTCATCATTCTTAGTTCTCTGCGAGTTCCTTTTGTCATGTCAAGATGTCCATCGATACTCAGACTTAGTTTGGCTTAGGTCAATCCTCCCTGACACCCTAGCCCCAGGGTTGGTTCAACTGTCACCGATCTCTTATCATGAGTGTTACCTCTTGATACGCGTATCATGGGCACTGATTACAATGTATCAAGCCCCAAGCTCGGCTTTCGAGGTCTCTCAACACATGTTGCTCGGCCGTGGATGCCGACCACTTTATCTTCTGGACCTTGGCTATGAGCCCCTCTTTTGAGTTCGGGATCGAATCCCATGACCATGGCTCGGCCTCACCTGCCCTGAGCTCCTAAAAGCTCGATGGCCCTGCTCATGTGCTCGGCCCCTCTACCGAGCTAGGATGGGCATACTAAGGTGTAGTATCGTGGCCAGGTTGCCCGCGTTGCTGTACGACATTCCACGTGGACGCCAGGTGGCCCTGCTTGGAATTTGACCCCCCTTAATTGCCCCAATCATCTTGCTATTGCTCAGCTCTCCAAGTTACTGGAAGGTGATGAGCTGTCTTTTCTCGAATCGTTGTCTAGCTTTCAAGTCGGGAGCTTATTGAGCAAGCTTTGCTGGCGTATTGCCACCTACCCCAATTGTATGCCAACCGCCATTTTTTCCACGTGGAACTCCCCCATGGGCTAGTACCACTTTTAATGCGTGCATTAAATGCTCATTAATTTCGTACATCGCCAGCTGTACTTTGGATATAGGAACGTTAGTCGTCGTTTTTCTTAAATGTCAATCATGGGAGTTTATGGCAGTTGGGAAGTTCAGCCTCTCAGGCCTGAGCATTGTTTCAACTCGATTGATTTATAGTCCGTGCACATCTTTTGCTCAGCTATGGTAATCCAAGCATCTTTCCTGCTCGGTTTCAACCATAGCACTATATCTCGGGCTGTCTTGTGCGGTGCGCATTAATTTTTCATTTAATGCGTACGGTGCACTCTGCCCCAGGCGCTGTAACCCTTGGCTCTTCGTTTGAACGAAGGGGGGAAGGTATAAAAGGGGAGAGACCTCTCTCTCTCTCTCTCTCTCTCTCTCTCCTCTCTTTACGAACTCTCAACTCTTCCCCACCTTTGGCGATTTTCGGCGCTACTCGGGCGGCTTCTCGGTGATTGTCTTCTCTCTTATCCGACGAACTTCATCCCCCAGGAATCCTTCTAAGGTATTTATCCTGTCCCCCCAATCTCTTTTTTTCTTCTACGTTTCCATAATGCCGTTGTCACCGTACCACCGCTACGACGATTGTTAAAACTCAGGTGGAGGCTGGGTTCCCTGTCCTTGCCCCCACTGCCCCGGCACCACCGTCGTCGCCGCTGGCAGTCGTGGCCGAGCGTTCAAGCTGTATACTGCAAAAAACAGGCTCACCCCCTTTCTTTCTTTCTTTCTTTTTTTTAGACGAAAAATGGGGCATCTTGCTCGATATGTTGACACGTCAGAGGCTCTGGTTGAGCTTCGTCGAGCTCGGTCCATCCCAGATGATGTCAGCATTCGTTAGGCCACCGGTGACGAGACCTTGACTACTGGGGTGCCAGAGGGGGCCGTTTTTTCCCTCGTGGCTCTCTTAGAGTCCAGGATAGAGTTCCCTCTCTCGAGCATCGTGAGGGAGTGCGGATGCTTTGGGTCGCACGCGGGGGATGCACCGGATATCTATTATTTTTAAAAAAATATTATTTTTTTCTTTTTCAAGATATCTGGACATTCTTTTTGAAAAATGGAGTTGCCACTTGGTTTTCTAAAAAAATCAAAAAAAAAACAAAAAGAAGCCTGTGGGTCTTTTTAAAAAAAAGTAACCAGAGAAAAATAGGATTCGGGGGCTAGGGTACAAAAAGGGAAGATGTTAGGCACCCTTTTCGCCCAACCGTAAGGTTGGTTTTTACTTTGTCAATGTTGGTTCTTGTTGTAAACTTTTTAAAGGTAACATATATAAAATAGGAGGTTAAAGAGAGTTCAAACAAAAGAAAGCAACGAAACAAAACTTAACTACGATCCTAGGGTCATGCAACTTGATTATTATTTTGTAAATATGCTACACGTATTGTTTGAGCAAAGTAAAGCGAATGACATGTGAGTAAGCGATAAGACAAATAAGTAAGATTTTAAGGGTTATACAATAATGTTTTTGTCCCTATCATGCTGTAAACAGGTTGTACAGAACAAGCAGAATAGACTTAAACATCATATTTAAGCTACTGGTCATGCACAAAACTCACGGTCTTAGCAACCAATGTTGCGGCTGTGACAAAAATAGGATTATCACGAAGAACAGAATGAAAATATCTCATGACCGTAACAAATAAATGTCGCGGCCATGATTTTTAGGAGGTACAGAAAGGGTATATACATCGCATGTAGTTTAAAACTAGCCTAAATGAATAAGATATGCAGGATAGAGACCATAACTTATTGGTTTTAGGCTAGACCTACCATCCCTCATCCACTACACAAACAATAACTTTAAACAGAATATGCAAGATGGCAAATATGAATAATTGAATGCTTAAAACACACTTTCATGATACTAGCTTCGCAAAAACCTCACGGCTATAACAATCGCTTATAACGACCGTGATAAACATGAGGAAAAATGAGGCGGCTGTCATCTCAACATGTCCTTAGAACATGTAGATACGAAGGTATATAGAATGGAGACCGTGACCCATTTGGTATAGGCCAGATCTGCCATTCATTACCTAACAGAAAGATAGACAGAGGTACAAAAAGAAGAAATACTAAACAGAGCAACGAAAGAATGTACAAGCTTGAAATAAACATATAATAGAGGGTTTTAAAAAGAGTTTTTGCATTTCTGAACTTAAAATAATGTTACGGTTGTACCAACAAAATGTTGTGGCCATCTATATGAAAAAGGCATGAATGTACCGGCATATATGAAAATGACACAGCCGTAATTGTGAGTTTAACAAAACATACGGCCGTGACATACGAAGGTCACGACTGTCTTGTTTTAGAACCTCAGTATGCTTTTAATGTATTCAGTGTGCTTGTGAGTATCGAAACAGGATGTAAACAAATGTAAATATATGAAACAAAAGGCGATGAAGATACTGTTAATGATGAAACTTGAAGAAAATAAATATTTACAATGAAATGAGCGATAAATAAGCAATAAAATAATGGAAACCTTATCCACAACACCCTCGGAGGAAGAAATGAGGGTTTAAGAAGAGTCGTGGGATCCTAAGATTACCTTGTGTGAATATCCACCTCAAATGACCCATCGGTGGTGAGAATATAATGCCTCCAAGCCAATGTATGGGCTCTAAAAACTCCTCTGAGGCAAGCAAGAACACGAACGAGGCTCGAAAAGTGTAGAATGGATGTGAGAATATTGAGTGGGAGAGTATTTTGGCAGAGCTTGGGCATCCAGGTGTTTTACCTTGTTTCTGCTTGGAATTGCCGACTATTTATAGGTAAGGTGAGCAACACAAACCCATTCTGGGATGTTGTCACATGTCTAAAAAGGGGTAATAGTGACGGCCGCTACCTTTTTGCTTTTATACAGTGCAGGCTGCTTCCTTTATGGTGGTGAAAAGGATAGCCGTAAATTTCAAAAGTCACGGTCTGAATAGAAAAGCAACGGCCGTGACAAAAAAAGTCATGGCTTAATTTAGAATTCTCGAAAAAGGTCACGGTCGTGAGAGTAAAGACACGGCCTATTCTAGGGTTTTCAAAAATGTGGCTGCCGTGTGGATGGGAATGTCATGGCCTGAAGGATTTTTTAGATTTTGAGCCATATTCGTGATTTTGTTTGCTTGAGAGTATCTTTGAGCATGATTATCATACATTCGTCATTGGGGCGCATTCGAGACGGGTGCCTAAGATTCAGCATGGTCAGATTGGGGTGTTTACAATTGCCTCTATTTGATAGAGCTGGTAGCAACTCGTGGTGCAAGTAAATGTCAAAACTCTAGAGACAAACTGATCGAATAAGCCGCCAATCTTAGGCACAAATAAAACATGCAGAAAAGCATGGTCAAACTCGAATTTTCATCGAGCTTTCTATGGACCCCTATTGCAAGGGATCAGATCGATCGTAGTTCATGGGGCAATGCATATGATGCAAACAGGCTAATCATGCTGCATGATAGGTATAGTGCAATGCAAACAGGTACGATGTAAGAAATATTTTAAGGTCACAACACGGACCGAGGAAACATCCGTCAGTTTTAGGTTGTGAAAGGACCGATGAGGTTAAGGGCAGTTTTAAGGTCGTGCGGAGACCGATAAGTTAGTTTTAAGGTCATGAGGAGTACCGAATTCTTAGAGGGGAGGCATGTTTAAAGTCATGCGAGGACCGATAAACCAGTTTAAGGTCATGAGGAGGACCGAAGATGTTAGATCTAGGCAACCCAAGACGGGGGGGGGGGGGGGGGGGGGGGGGGGG
>JAULJZ010116569.1:0-11361 GCA_032270985.1 Heliamphora pulchella
GGTTACTGGTGCTAATTTGGTGCATGTTTTGGTATTCTCCATGAGCATCTTCGGATAATATTAGTTATGCACAATGTTGAATGGTGGATTTCTAATATAATATTCTTTAATTTGCATTTGCTTCATTAACGTTGGATTTCTGAAAAATCTTCTATATTTTGTCTTGTTGGTCTTGTGTATTGCATGGATTATCTAGAGAAGAACATTGACTGGTTGGAATCCAAATTGAAACCCCTTCTCAAAGGTTAATGTATTATAATTTATAACTTGACTTGACAATTCTTAAGCTTCATATATTGTCTATACTTCCAACCGTTCTGGGTTTTGTGGTGGCCTTCTTATGCTTTTTGAGAATCTTGGAACTTCTGTCACATAAACATTTAATGGATTGTAATTTATATGTTGCAGTTTGGAATTGCTTTGTCTATAAGGATAGAATTAGAATTGTGCTCACTGTACGTTTGGGAATATTGTTGTGTGGCTTGATAGGCAACTATTAGATATCACCAATTACCCAAAAAGTTAAAGGCTTAAGCTATTAGGATATAAGCCCAAAAACATATATCAAGGTGAATTGATAAGGTCCATGAACACATACAACAGTGTGTGCAATGACAAATATAAAGGGGGTGACAAGACTTGTACTCAGGGCTTTATAGAACTAGGACTCTAGTACCTTATTACATCAAATTTTCAGTGCACTCAATGAAACAAATCCATCAGATGGGTTAGGTAATCATAATCGGCGTTGGCTGGGACCCCAAGTTGCTGCAATCGAGTGTCTTCCAATCTGATTTTAGACTTGATTTTCTAGTTTGATCTGCCTCTTCCCTTTCTCACCACAAGGAACTCTTCTATAAATATAAAATGGTATCAGCCCCACCTTTCCTTGCATTAATTCTTCTAACGGAAAAGATCTTGTATAACCCTCAAGTCTCAACCAATTTGTTCGAATCTCCGAAATCTATGCATACCCTGTTCCCTCCATTTCCCCCGCTAACCGGTACTACTAAAGTCAAGCCAACTGATCTGGATAATGGAGGGTGTGATTGATTCTACTTCTATTGGTTTCTTCATCTCTTCTTGTCCCTATCCCAAATTGTTCCAAAAGCTTTGCTGTTAGGTAATGGGCTTCATGAAACTGTTGGAAGGAGGAAATGCATAGAGTAATTAGCAGGCAGCTTACTATTGATGAGCAAAATGCATAAACATCTTAATGTCAACTTACTATTTAGGATATAAGCCTAGAAATGTACATGAAGCTGACTTGAATAAGGTGAATGAACACACAGTAGTGTGCATAATGACCATTATAAAGGGGGCAACAAGGCTTGTACTCAAGGCCTCCTAGAACCAACACTCCAGTATCATATTGGATCCCAAATTGCCCCAAAAGCTTTGCTGTTAGGAAATGAGCTTCATGAGAAATGCTGGAAGTGGGAAATGCTTATGGTAATTAGCAGGCAACTTACTATTGATGTACAAAATCTATAAATATCTTAATGCCATTGTCAACCAAGTGGGGCCAAACCAGCTGACATGAAGAGGCTGAAATGTAATCCAATTTCTGTAACCTATTTATATGTGGTTCTGGCTATTACGTTTTTAAGTGATGCCAAGTGTCTTCGCATTTTGAACAACTGAGCATGACCATGCAGCACAGTTCTACAGCCACGTCTCTCCTTGCAGACATAGTTTACTCGTGAAACGATTGAGAGCTACAGTTTCAGAAATTTTGCATCTCTATGTAGTTCCTTTGTTGTGGCCTTGTGCCGCGAATCACACTCTTCTTTCAGGCTTATTATCCTCAAATACATTCTGTTGACAATAAGTTAGTTATGAGATGCTTTTGACTATTCTTACTCCCTTTCCATATGAAACTGGAAGCTGCCATATTTTGATCACTTTAACTTCTTATATTTCATTTGTTTCACTTGGCAATGCTAAAATGTTATATCTATATCACTTAACAATTATCATTTGCAGATCATTGTCTTCTCTTCGATTTTCCTGGCCAAGTGGAGCTGATTTTTCTTCATGCAAATGCAAAGGCAGTTATCATGAAACTTGTAAAGAAACTGAACCTCAGGGTATGACCATATGTACTACTATGATGAATGATTGGGCCTTTGCCAATCAATTTTTGAGTTTTTTTTTTAAAATAAAAACTGACGACCAAGGTGGCTTCAGCTCGTTATCTTGTTGCCGAACTATTAATATCTCAATGGGTTCTTTATTTATGTAGTTGACAGCGGTGCGCTTAGTTGATGCGCATCTTTGTAGTGATCCTGGGAAGTATGTGAGTGCAGTGTTTCTCTCGCTATCAACTATGCTTCACTTAGAACTCCCTCACATCAATGTTTTCTCCAAGATCGATCTTGTAGAAAGTTATGGAAAGCTAGGTTTGCTCACAACTTTATCCTTAGACACTGATTGCATCATTGCAATCACTCATTTAATTCCAATGTATGACCAGTATCCATACTAACTATTATCTTGGTGTATGTTGCTGCAGCTTTCAACCTTGTTTTCTATACAGATGTGAAAGATTTAGACTATTTACAGCATCACCTTAATCAGGATCCTCGCTCTGCTAAATACAGGTGCAGTGTTTTTTAATGCAAAATAATGTAGATCAATCTTTATGCAGTTTTGCTTGTTTTCTTGAATTATAGCCTACCATAATTTACAGTTAATGATTTGCTTCCCCAATAGTCGAATACAGATTTTGTACTGCCCAACACCCCAACACACCTTTATACATGTGTTGGGTTTCAACCTTTTTTGTTACTTTGATCTTTGCCAGCAATTGCTACATATTGATAGATTTGGTTGTCATTTGTTTTGGCTAATTTGTCCTATCTATGCACAACTCTTTTGTTTGAGCCAAAATACCACGATGAAAGATTTCCAATCTGGATGTGCAAACCTCTGTTGACACTTATATTGTATAAGTGGGGTTACTTGTATAGTTTATATACCAACCTCTTTGCTTAATATATGTGCTTGTTAATTTTTTAACTGGTTATGAGCACATCATCATTATGTTATGGTGTTAGAATTTGTTTTTATCACCTTGTGTTGCCATCGGTTTATTATAACAGCGTCATCTTGGTTATGTTCATTTCCCCAATGCTCCACTTATTTACCACTTCAAAAATTGATTTGAATTTTTTTCTTACTGCAGAAAACTCACAAAGGAGCTGTGTGACGTAGTCTAAGACCTTGGTCTTGTCAATTTTACAACCTTGGATATTCAGGTTTACTAAAATCCTAATTATTTATTCATTAGTTAATACATATCTTCCATGGCATGTGTTATCTTGTGTCCCATTTCAGGATGAGGAAAGCGTGGGAAATCTTGTTAAGCTGATTGATAAAAGCAATGGATTTATCTTTGGTGGAATAGATGGAAGCGCAGTTGAGTTCAGCAAAATTGCTGTTGGTCCTGTTGATTGGGATTATTACAGATATCCTTTTTATCTTGGGTTTTTTGCAAGCAAAGACGTTTCAAAATTTAAATGCCCGCGATATATATATATATATATATATATATATATATATATATTGACATCGAAATGTATATGTAGATGGGCACAAATCCCTTTGTGCAAGGAATTGGAATTGTGGTACATGCATTTCCAACTTGTACATATTATGCAACAGAATAAAATTTTTGCATAATTGATGGCGTTCATCAGTTGAGGACCCAGTCTGGAGCTTGGTGGTTGTGTTACCAATTTCTCCTATACATCTGTCCCCACGGACACGTGCTATTCTACAATGTGAAACTGATGGGAGTCCTGCATTGGATCTGTGGTCATTATTTGTGACAAAATTGGTTGTAGTTTGATTGCTTTTTCTTAACAAAGCATTCCACAGTTGCTGCAGTGCAAGAGAAGTACACGAAGGATGATGAATCTTTCGATCAGGATGACACAAAGAGAACAGACTTATGAACCAGTTTTGGTTGAGAATAAAACAGGTCTTATCCCGTTCTGTTTTTTCTTTCGAGGTTGTGATATACGCTCAAAACATTGCAACAGGGGGAGCTCTTAAGCGAATTCTCCGAGGAAAGCATCCGTATATGATGGCGTTGAAAATTGATATTAATTGCTTCTCTACATACGTTTATGCTTGTGTACACGATTGGAGTTTTGGGAACATCGGTTGGCTTGTTTCGAACGTGGTCTCCGGTGGGTAATTGCGGCTCCGGTGGTATCACTGTTTGCCAAATAAGTGTGTAGGGCAAGTTTTTACAAGGGCAGTTTGCAAGATTCAGAATTTCTACAAGGGTATTGCTAACAACCGTGCAGTGGGCGGTGGATAAACTGTCATGAATTATGTTTTTTTCTTTAAATTGCTCTCGTAATGGAAATTTCAATTAGAGTGTAATTTTCTGTTTATGAAAACGTTGATCATTATCTTGGCTTGCTAGTTTTAAATTTTTGGGAGTAGTTTGTGTGTTAGCCACCGACAGCAGCTGCTGTTATAAACAAGCACATTGTAATATTTAGAAAAAAAAAAAAAAACTTTTATTGATAAGAATTTCTATTATATGTTGCTCATCAAGAATAATTAGGTCATGTTTAATTGATCGGATTAATAATGAAGGGATATATAATTATACTTGATAAGTTGTTTTATGTGATTAGTAATGAATATATTATTAATATTAAATTCTTTTAAGCATTGTATATTTTAGATTTTGTAGGATTAGTTATCTAATAGATGTATAATTTTTTCACCACTTGTTAAATTTAAATAAGAAAAATATAACCTTATGAGATATATAATTTAATTTCATATCTAATTTGATTAATCAAACATCCCTTTAGTATTTTTCTTTTTACAAATAACTTGACATGGTATAGCAATATCTGTTGGAGACAGCTGCTTCAAGAACAGGCGCATGAAAGATTACATTTTTCAAATCAACAGAAAATAAGTTGATCTTGATAACATTTTTCATTTTTTTGGCAAAAAATATTTGACTTTTACTATCCAACCACCTAGGGATGGCAATGGCACGAGACGGGCGGAAATAAGATCTTCCATCTCTATTTCTTATTTGATCGATGTGAAAATTAGAAGAACAATATTAGAGAAGTAGCAAGGGACGGAGCGGAGATTTTTTGGTAATTATTTTTAAGTTTTAAAAGAATGATATAATAAGAGTTATAGATAATATAATAAATAAAAAATCGTACTTGATAAATTAATAGAATTAAAAATACAAAATATTAGAAATGAAGCTAAAAAATAAGAGAAATAAAAGTGGGGACTAGAGGGGATGGGAAAAACAACACGGAACCAAATTTTGTTCCCACCCTGTTTGTTATCGGGGGTGGAGAAGACTTGTACATAACAAAGACAGATGTGTCGGGTGGGGTAGAAAATATTTCCATCCCTACCACTACCACCACTACCACTAAGGTTGCACAATAGGCGTAAGAAACCCCAAAAATCGAACCAATTCGATTTTTATGGGTTTGATTAATTTGATTTTTACAAGTAATTGATTTGATCTTGAGTCATAAAAAAGGTAAAATGACAATATTGGTTTAGTTTTTGGCTTAGTCTGAAATTAACCCAAACTAATCTTATAACTGAATCATATCGCCCCGATTAATATAAATACATACATAAAAGAAACAAAAAAATATTAATCAATAGATTACATATAATTATTGTGAAATTCGTATATAAAAAAATAAAAAACTTTCTATATTTACAAATTAGAGAAAAAACGGGGTCATTAGATTAGATAATTATTATCAAGTGTTATTTGTCATGTGTTATTTAATTCTATGAAATTTTTATTAGGTATTTGTCATTTATTTTACTAAATAAATTATAGAAAAATTGTTTTAAACTTTTATTTTATACTTTTATTGTACTGTATAAGTGTTAGCTTTTATTTTTTATTTGTTTCAACCTTTCAAAACTTGTACATAGTAATTTTCTTCATGTACCCAAAGTAATTTTTAAAATATATGGAATCGTGGTTTCAAATTGAACCAACCCGATTTTTATTAGTTTGGTTTGGTTTGATTCTATTAAATGATTAGTTTAGTTTTGGGTGCAAAAAATTAGAACGATCAAAATTGATTTGGTTCTAAATTTAGTACGAAATTGAATCAAACCAATTCATGTACACTCCTAACTACCACTAGCCTATTGCCACCCCATCACACCGCAATCCTACCACCACCACCACCATCCTACCATCACCATAGCACTAACACCACCCCACCATCGCTACTATCGGCGGTCCAGAGTCAGGGTGCTAAGGGTTAAGATCGAGGGTTTTAGGGGTTGGGATTTAGGATTACTAGTTTGGGTTTTCGAGTCTGGGGTTGAGGTTTTTGGTGTTCGGGGGTTCAAGGGTTAGGATCGAGGTCAAGATTTGAGGATTCATGAGTCTAGATCAGTTTTAGGGTTTGAAAGTTGAGGTTCTTAGGTTCACGATTGGGGGTTTGGGTCTAGGGGCCTAGGATCGGAGTTCCGGTGTTCTATGTTTCTAGGAGTCTAAGGGTCAAGGGTATGAGGTCTATGATAGGGGTAGGGGTTCGAGGATTCGAGGTCTAAGGTTCGGGGGTGATAGTCTAGGGTTGGGTTCTAAAATTTGGGGTCTAGGATCGGGGATCAGGATTCTAGAGTTCGAGGACTAGGGGACGGGGGGTGAGTTTTGGAGTCTAGGGTGATCTGGGGACTAAGGTCAGGGGGTCAAGGTACGAGGGTTGTAGTTTTGGAAGTAAAGAGTTCAAGGTCGAAGGTCGAGGGTCGAGACCCCAAGGGTTATCGCCACCATCACTGGCATTGCCTCCACCACTATTGTTGGCCCCTATCAGCACAACCACCACCACCAATATTAATACTATTACGTCTATTAATTAGTGCTATCATTTTTAAAGTCACTACCAATCACGTTAAAAATATTTCATAATTTTTGTTGAAATCAATGGAGTTTAAATAGAAATGCTTTGGCTACCATTATGTGCGCCTAAAGCAACTTTTAATTGGGTTGGTACGTTGGTTTTTGTTTTTTAGTTCAACTTTAGATTGAATCAATTTAATTGTGTTAATTTTAGGTTTAAAATGAACACACTGTAATGATTCGAGTTGTTTATTTTATTTTTTTATATATTTAAAATATTTATACAAAAAATTAAGTTGATCGAATATCGTTAAGTACTTGAACAAATCACATTTATATTTAAAAAACAAATAGTAAAGCTCAGGTACTGTTTATTTTTTTAACAAAAATATAATTTATTCAAATATTTAATAATATTTAATTAATTAATTTTTTTGTATAAATACTATATATAATAAAAATAATAAAATAAACGGCTCATATAATAAATGGCTCACATTCCTTTTTTGGTCTTTTTTTTTTCTTTTGGAAATTGTGTCAGTTGCTTGATGAAGTTTTAATTTGCAAATTTATCGTAAAAATAGCATAAAGGGGTGTCCACAGCCCTCCAATCACCGCTTTTCAATCATTTGTGTGTTAAACATATTTTTATTTTTTATAAAATAATTAAAATTATATATATTTTTTATTATAAACAAAAAAATAAAAAACTATAAACATCAAACAAAAATAGAGTCTCAGTAAGCTGCAAACAACAAACCTTTTGGTTATGGAACAAAGTTATTTGGTCTCCATTTTACCTGGGAATTGTTGGACATAGAGCCGTAACCATCATAAAAGTTATGCTTTTAATTTTTTTATTTTTAATTAAAAAATCAAATTGAGTTCAAAGGAAATTATTTGATAAATTAAATTTTAATCTAGTTTTTTTTAAAATGAGTTAATTTGGTAAAAAAATGTTTTTTTTGTTTTATGCTGAACAATATAATATTTCTATATAGTTGATAATAATAATTATATGTAATTGGTATTATAGTAAATAAGTAATTAAGTATGTGTATTATTATCTTTTAAAATGGTGTAAGAATTTGAAAAAAATATTCTACAAATTTATACAAAAATTTAATGTAATCATCAACTAACATTAGGGTTCTCTCCCTTTGGGGTTTTCTCTTGCTCAAGGCAGTGCTAGCCTCTCCCCGTGATCGGGAGTTTCAGACGGCACGAGATGTCACTGGAAGATGCAGTCAACGATTTTTAGAAATGGCTAGTGCTCACGACGAACAAAGAGAAGGAAGTCATATTGGGCACCAACCTCACAACGATCGATGAGACCAAAGGAAACTTTTGCATGGATGGCAAACTCCTCACCCGGAAAGTATTCAACATCGAGGCGACGAAGGCCACGATGTTCTCATCATGGAACCTCTCGAGGGAAGTCACATGCAAGATTTTGAAGGAAAATATTTTTCTTTTTCAATTTCATCATATGGTCGACAAGCAAAGAGTCATAGCCAACGGTCCGTGGAACTTTGATAACCAATTATTGGTGTTGGAGGAGTACAATGGTCATTTGCAAGCATCGAAAATAAAGCCATACAGAGCCTCTTTTTGGATTCGAGTATATGATCTATCGCTTGCCTGCATGAATAAAGATGTGGGGAAACTTATTGGGAAAAAATGCGGTGGCTTTGAAGATATGGAGTATGGCGAAGAGGGTCTAGCGTGGGGGCCCTTTTTGCAGATTCGAGTGAACATGGATGTGCGTCAGCCAGTTAGACGAGGGATTAAACTCACTCTTGGAGATGGGGTAACGAAACGGGCACGCTTCAAATATGAGCGTCTCTCTCTTATGTGTTACCACTGCAGGGTATTAGGTCATAATGAGAAGGCGTGTGGGGAGAAGCTTTTAAACCCACAAGACTCAAACCACGGCCACGAATAGTATGGTCCATGGTTAAGATTCAACGGCAACAACCAACTGAGAGCACGAGTGCTTGCTCATGCACGAAGACAGGACCCACCTGGGGAGAAAGACGCGAGGGAGCAAAACTCAGGCAATGATGCTAGCAGCTCCCGACGTGACGAACATAATAGTTTGAGGGAGAACTGCGAGCAATCAGTGGCAAAGTCACTGACAGCAAGACCTTCGGCGGTGAGCATACCCGGAGATCAAGAACTGGAGACACATATGGAAGGTGCAGATTATGGGGTGCATATGGAAGGGGCGGTGATTCTGGGGTCAATGTGCAACTCCACAGATCATGGGCTTCACATGGAAGGAGCGTAGGTTTCGCTAAATCTGCTTGCTACAGCGCATCACTCATTGGTGGCAACACGTTAAACCAAAATGGAAGGTAGGGGTGTGCGAAATAGTGTTGCTGATGACGGGATGACTAATATGGCAGCAAGTGCACTGGCTCTGGAAGGATTCTCTTAACATTTGGAAAGGACGGAGGATCAGTTCGATGTGAGGAGCCACCTCTCCTCTGATCGTGGGGTGTTTAAGGGAGGGTTTGAATTTTATGCAAGCTCTTTTACATCTTTCCTCGAATAACGGGAGCCTCCCATCACTTCACCACTGGGAAACAAGGCTATAGAGAATCTCACCACAAATGGAAAGGTGTTGATTACCGAGACAACGGAGGCTGACTCGCTCCAGCCTGTGGCGGGCTTAGATTCTAAGGTTCCTACGACTATCACTTAACCCGCCTTAGCAAGTCAACAAGTCAGGTTCGATTGCACCTCTATGGAAACAGTCCCACTCCTCTCTGACTTTGGAAATCGCAGGACTAAGGCTGGCTCTTGGAAGAAACTGGCGAGGACAGTTAGCAGCAATCACATAAAATCTGAGCATACCCAGAGTAAGAAGCGCAAGTGCGTGGGCTCCCTGTTTGACATAGCACTAACAGAATCATCTAAAGGGAAACATAAAAGGCTTAGGTATGCTAGCATATTTGAGCAACATGTTCTAAATACTGAATCGGTGGTGGTTGACTCCCAGCCCCACTGAGCATTATGAAAATCTTAAGTTGAAACTGCTGGGGGCTTGGAAACCACCGGACAGTTCGTAGCCTCCAATCACTAGTAAAGGCTGAAGATCTCAACATTATTTTTGTTATTGAAACAAAATTATCTAAATCAAAGTGGAAAGCTACGAGAATTCGTTTTGGGAATGAGCAGTGCATTATGGGTGGAAAGAGATGGCTTAGCAGGTGGGCTGAGCCTCCAATGGAGGAATTGTGAGATAAATATCTAGAGTTACTCGATGGGACACATCGACGCAATAGTTATAGGAAGCAGCATGAACTAGGTGTGCAGAATCATGGGTTTCTACGAAAACCCCAAAACATCACTGAGGTAGTTTTCTTGGGAGTTACTTCAGCGCCTTGCAGACTCATCGGAGCTTCCGTGGCTATGTATAAGGGATTTGAATAAGGTACTACATAAGGATGAACACTTTGGGGCTGAGGAAAGAGCAAATTGGCAGATTGAAGCTTTCAAAAATGCTATTGAGGAGTGCAACTTATTGGACTTTGGACCCTATGACATCTTGTTTACAGGGAGTAATGGTAGAAAAGGGAGAGAGGTGGTTCGGGGGAAGCTAGAAAGATGGCTCATTTTTGGGAACTGGCGGAGCTTATTTCCATAAGCTTCGGCTCGCACACTAGCATGCCATAGCTCGAACCATGTACCAATTATCGTTCAGTGCCGGGGCAATGAGTATGTTACTAACAGGAAAAGATCTACCAATTTGAACAAATGTGGATGCGAACGGATGAACGTGAGAATGCAAGCAAAGTAGCGTGGAATTCCACGGAGGTTGTAGAAGGGTTAGAGGGCATTAAGAGGAAAATTGCAAATAATGGTGGGTCACTCATGACATGGAATAAGTACTCCTTTGGACATGTCCAAAGGTCTATTAAAAGGCTGACAGGGGAACTTAGCAGTTTGAAGAGTGGTTTGCCAACGAGGAAAACCATGGAATGGGAAGCAAGAACGTCTCAAAGGTTAGAAGAACGTCTATACAAGGAAGAAGCAATGTGGAAATAGCACAGCAGATTGGATTGGCTGCTACTGGGAGATAAGAATATAGGCTTTTTTTACGCAAAGGCGACGTCGAGACAGGCTAGGAATCACATCTCAAGCTTAGACAATGGCAGGGGTGGCTAGCATACAGATAAGCAGCAAATGCAAGGAATTTTATCTGATTACTTCGCAGAGATCTTTACTTCCTCAAACCCCCGCTCATGCAGGCAATGGATAGAGACAGTTCAGAAAAGAGTGTCGAATGGGATGAACAATTACCTTATGAGGAGATTTGATGCGATTAAAGTAGAGAAGGCACTCGACCAAATGGGACCAACAAAAGCCCCAGGTCTAGATGGAAAACTAGCTACCTTATACCAAAGGTATTGGAGCATTGTTGGGAATGACGTTATAAAGGCTGTCCTTGGAATTCTTAACTCCTATGTCTTCGC
>JAULJZ010116580.1:0-11360 GCA_032270985.1 Heliamphora pulchella
ACCCAACCCAATTATAAATCAACCAATCAAATTTTGAGTAACACTATTACGTTCCCGTACGTTAAGCTCCCGTACACTAACGTTCCTGATCACGACGGCGTAGAGCGGATGTTCGGCTCAAGACGTGGCACGGCTTAGGACATAACACGGCTCAGGACGTATATAACCCAAAGTCAATCATATCCAACATGATAATCAAAATGGTACCATTACGTTCCCGTACGTTAGGCTCGCGTACATCAGTGTTCCCGATCACTACGGCATATAGCGGCAGTTCGGCTCAAGACGTGATACGGGTCAAGACGTAACACGGCTCAGGACGCACATGGCCCAAAGTCTACATATCAATATAATAACCCGAATGGTACTACTACGTTCCCGTACGTTAGGTTCTCGTTCATCAGCGTTCCCGATCACAGCGGCGTATAGCGGCTGTTCGGCTCAAGACGTGATACGGCTCATGACGTAACACGGCTCAAGACGTATATGGCCCATTGTCAACACCCCGATTACCAAGGACTCTCTAATCATGATATTATTTCAAATCCTCCTTCCTTATTCTAAATCCTCTGACCAATAATTTGCGCACAAAACCCAACCCACAAGATGCCCAAAGTGTAATGCATTAATGCTTATGGTACAACAACTCGTATCTTGAAGTACAACTTAACAATAGCATGGTATAAGACTAAACATAGCATGACGTACAAACCAATATAGCATAAAGTACAAGTCTTTAAGGCATAAGGTATAACACACTAAAGCATATAGTACAATCATGCGAAGCATAATCACAATTTAAGCGACATAGAGTGGAACCATTAGCATGAGTTCATTTCACAAAAGGCATCATTTTCATGCTCTAATTACTCACAAAGTTCATATAAGGTTCACACACTCAAGTCTCGTAAGTAGCGCACCATTCAAACACTTAGCCAATTTTAAGTACAAGTTTAATTGCTAGTTTTTAAAGTTGCAACAGTGTTTCGAAGCACTTAGACAATTATTTAATTTTTGAAATTTTAACACCAATTAGGTAAAAATATTTTCTATAACTTTCATGTTTATCACTAAGGTCAATTCCTAAAGTAAATAGGTCATTTATTTTATTTTAGTAAAAATAGTTCAGCAATTTACAGGGAAATACATAAGAATTGAGCCTCTGTTGGCCACTTTTTGAGGCATCAATTCAAGGTCTATGGCTATGATTTTTAGTGGAGTTATAGTTTAAGATGTCCCCTACATGTTTCATGTTTTGAGCTACGGCATGTTATTTGTAAAAAGTTTGATATTTTGGTCAATTTATAAAGAGGGTTCAGTCAGTCTAAAAAGGGTTTACATAGTGTGTTTTTAGCAGAGAATTTTTAAAACCTTTGGGGCATCATCCGAGGGTATTTTGATCTGATTTTTTCTCGGTAATTAGTTTGATATGTCAGATACAAAGTTCATGTTTACCACTTCTTGATTTGGCTTCTAAAAAGTTAGGTTTTAGGTCTCACAAAAATGTGTGACAGAGAGGTCTGTCAGTCACTGAACCTCAATAGTGACTTTGGGAAGTGTTTTGACCCATCCAGACTTCATATTTTTGGCTCATTTTTGGTTGACAGAATTATATATATGTCCTCTACAAGTTTTGTGTTTTGACCTAAGCTTGGTTCGCATTCTAACGTATGGTTTTTAGGTCTGTAACTTAGAGTAGTTAAGATCTGACACTCTTTAGCAAAAAATAGATATCTGGAGTTCTACCCAACGAAATCACTTCAAATCAATTTTTTATGAAAGATAACTCAACAATATAGATCTGACCACAAAAATTAGTTTAATACCATTTTTCTACATGTAGTTATGATTATTTAAAGTCGGTGGCAGAAAATGAACAAGTCCAGAAAATCAGTCTACTTAGACTTTTGGTTGCTTAGCTTATATTGTATGCATTTTTGACATGTTTTCTTTGCATACATATTATAAGCTTACATAAATCAAAACTCCAGAATATGTTTAGGCCATAAAACTCAAAAATAAACACATACAAATACATACAAGGCTTACTCATACCTGAACAGTCCCTAAATCTCTCCTACGACGCCTTTTTGACTCATTTCTTATTTTATCTTTTTAGGGTTTGTTATATCTGAACAGTCTCTTACTCATAGGCTTTTAGGGAGTTACTTATCTCTTTTGATGCTTAGAAACTTATTGGAGAATAAGGCTTAGCTTTATAGCACCTTCCTTGACTTTTCCTTCCTTCCTCTTTCTTCTTTCTTTCTTCTTCTCTCATTCTTCTCTCTTAGAACACTTAGATAATTTTTGGTAGCTCTCCCTTACTTCTCTCAGCAGAATATGTATATGGGAGAAGGGTGTTTGGGTGTATTTTTGTAGAAAAATTTAAAATGAGGGGTAATTATTACAATAAATTAAATTTTGAATTTATTTAAATTCTCATTGGTTGCATGGGAGGTGGAGTTTAATGGAGACTTACAAAATCTAATTTGGGCAGGTGGGATTTTCGGCCATAGCAGATTTTGGGCAGATAAAAACTGATTTTGTAATTTATTTGGGTTTTAAAATATATTTTAGTGCATTTTTGTGAATTTAAATGCATAAAATATTAATTTTATATACCTAAATCTACTAAAACCTATTATATTAATCCATTTATAATTAATTTAGTCTTTTCATGATTTTTCATAATTTTGATAGCAATTAATTAAATAGGTGTAGGCTTTTAAGTTAAATTAAGGTAGTTTGACTAGAATTGACTTTTTGACTTATTTATTATGTAGAGATTTTAAATAATTATTTGTTTACTTTTGTTGAGTTATATTATTATATTATTATATAATTACTTGTATAAAAAGTCTTGGGTCATAATAATACTTAATTTATACAACTTTTTCTCATTTTTAAGCTTAAAAAGGCAAAAAAGTCACTTTTTGGGCACAAACTCCAATGTGGACGGCCACTAAGGGCATTTTTATCATTTTTTGATGTTATTTTGTCTTTTATTATTTAATTATTTTTAAATATCTGATTTAGGGTGTCAATGTGTCAACTTTTGAATTTTTAAGACTTTTTATTGTACTAGGGGCAAAATATTCATTTTACCCTAATTATGAGAATTTTTTATTTTTAATCTTATATTTCATGTTATTTACTTAATTTAGGATGTTAGGAGTCTTCTCTGAGTATTAAGGTTTTACCTCTGAGCATTTGATCTTTTTAGGATTTTCGAGTCAAATTAGGGTTTCGGGTTGAGTTAAGATTTTCATTGTTCTAGCAACCTATGATCTTATTAACTAATTGTCGCTAAATCTAAGGTTTGGGTTGAATTTCTAGTGCAGGTTGTTATAATCTGGATGGTTACTACTAGGGTCCGGATCGGGGTGTTACATTTAGTGAATGTACATAGATCCTACAAATAAAATTTATAACTTGTTCTTCAATCCTTCACTTTTTCATTTCTTTTATTGTACCAAATGCTTGTCGCCAAAGAAATTTAAAATATGCATCATGGCTTCCATTTTGCATCTTTGATTGTGCTAATCATTTCTTTTCTGTAAATATACTTAATTTGCACAATTAGATACATTGGTTTGTTATCATGAAAACGGTTATTGAAGCCTTTCGAACCTTGGGCTAAAACAAACTTTGGATTGGACAAAACAAAACATAGATAACAAAACTTAAATTTTGGACTAAACAAGCTTTTAAACTTAGATTTGGATAAACTTTGAACTTGGATTGAACAAATCCTAAGAAAAGGAGATGACTTCACGTTTGGACTTCGAACTTTGATTAGGAAATGGACTTTTAAATTGAATTTTGAACTTTGGGATTTTGAGCCTTGGATTGGGGTTGAAAATGAATTTTTGGGATCGGTTTGAGGGTTAAAAATGAAAATTAGGTTGAAATGGATCACGTTTTGAAAACTGGGCTGATTTGAATTGCATTTAGAGATTTATGTTAAAATTTGGATATGCACCTGTTTGAACCTTATTGAGAGTCGATTGTTGAATCTGGTTGAATTAGAATTTTGAGTTTTGAGTGAAGCACGTTTTGGACATGAATCGACTTTAAAACGAAACTGTGTGGGTTTGAGATGCGTTTTGAGTTAGAACTTAGTTTGGCTTGTGAGTTTAGGTGGACTTTGAGAGTTTTGAATTTTGTTCTGAAGTGGGTTTTGTTGAATTTGGGGCAAGTAGAACTTGTTAGATTTTCTATTGGAGTGGGTTGGGTTATGATTTAAATTGAATTAGACTTGAGCTTTTGATATGAGGTTGTCATTTAAAATTTAAAATTGTGTGAAGTAGATTGTTGGTTTTGGATTTTGTTTTTCGCTTGACATGAATTTGTTTCTATGGAATTTTAGATTTGACACGGGTTGAACAATTCTTGGACTGGTTAGAAGTTAAATTTTCCAAAGATTAAAATTGAAACTTGAATTTTGGGTTGCTTGTGGTTGTTTTAGGGTATATTCGGGGGATCTATCATTTTGACTATCATTTGTTTATTTTAGTTATCTCGTTACACGTTCTGACTTTGATTTCATTATCTTTCCTGTTATTGTTTCTACTCATTGATTTGTTTGTTTTGTTTTTGTTTTAGGCGAGGCTACGCATCTGAGGCTTCGACGGCTCCTCTGATGTGCTAGAGTGGTATATAACCCTGCCTCCTCGCTGCCAGGAGATAGTCGATGGAGCAGGCTTTGGGGGCTTCATCAATATGTTGGAGGGAACCAGCAATGATCGAGTCACTCTTACTGCCCTGACCGAGAGATGGTGGGACACCTCTAATACTTTTCATCTGCTTACGTTTGAGGTCACTCTTACCCCTCCAGATTTTGCTCTTATCATCGAAATTTGGGTGGGCGGTGACTTAATCCCTTTTGATCCTAACATCTGCTAGAGCCCCGCAGGTCTAACATATTTCCTTGGTCACGTGCCCCCGTCTATCGACAAGGGGAGCATATGGTATACTTGGCTGAAGAGGACCTTCAATCATTTTGTCTGCACAGAGGTCCACCAATTTGAGTGGATGGTGCATGCATTCCTTCTCTACATATTTGGGATATCTTTATTCCCGAACTTTGGGAATAGGGTGCACCTCCACTACCTTGCTGCTATGGTTGTGGTGGACCAGATCGATAGCTATGACTGGGGGGAGCTGCCTTGGCTACCCTTTACAGGTATATAGGCGCTGCCACCAGGAATCTGATCTAAGCATAAGTGGGTACTGGCGTATCTGGGAGGTACGACTCTGTTTCTCTGTCCTGCTTTTCATTTCCCACTTCCATACTTGTATGTCTGCTTCAACTGTACTAACACTTCTCTTGATTTTTTTGCAGCTCTAAGCCTACGAGTTCTTGGGCATGTGCCAGCGAGTGAACTCTTGTGATGACCCCCTTGTGATCCCCCCGGCATTTCAATGGGCCAGATGGTATCAGGGCACTAAGCTAGGCGGGAAGGACATAAATGATGACTACCTCTTTCTGGATACTCTCACTCCTGACTGGGTACATCCTCGTGTTCATGTTCGGTTCCTATTTATTCATTTTCTGTACATATTGCTTGCTGACAAGTTTCCTTGCTTTTTAGGTTCATTGGGATATCTGGGTCGGCATGGAGGAGCAGGCCGATGTCAACCTGATGTGGAACTGAGAGGCTATTCAGACCCACATCTTGCTTGAGGGGCCATTTTGTAGAGAGTGGTACCTCGGTGAGCACGTGGCTCGACAGTCTTTAGGGTATGATCACTTTCGTATCCTGAGGACGCCTCCAGTCGGGATGCATCAGACTAACACCCTCCACATACCTGAGATTACCCACGCCATGGTAGGTATTGATGCTGCAACGCTGATCATGGGTGAGGATCGTGACTATACGGTCTTCGCCCGAGAAAGGCTCATGCCTACTATGGGCACTCGTGCTGCTGTGCGGGGTCCTCCTCCCGCCGCCCTTGGTCCTATTCACCTTGAGATGCCATGGACAGTAGACACTTTTGTAGACGAAAATCTTCACCATATCTAGAACCCTGAGCTAACGACCTAGGAGATTTTCCTTCCCCCCGGTGTAGAGCAGGTATGACATTCTTCCCTCTGCTTTCCATACTGTCCCTTATATCTGACTACACTGATTCTCATGTCTGCACTGATTTTGATATAGGACCGCATTGGTTTGATTCTTCTCTTAACAGATGCCCTGGGAGTGGAGGAACCAGTGCCATCGCCTGATCTCCGAGTTAAGGGTATTAGTTCGTCGCTGGGACGCTGCTTTGCGGTACTCAGTCTCTCCTTGCTCACATTTACATTTTTGCGCTTTTCCTTTCTTGCTCATATTTATGTACTTTAACTGATGTGGCCCTTTTCTTCTTTCAGCGTGGACGTGTCGGAGGGCCGATGACTAGCAGTCGTACGGCACCTGCTGCTCTAGTCGCACCACCGGCACAGACGTTTGCTTCCACTTATGTTGCTGCCACTTCTTCTAGAGTTGGGACTTCCGGCGCAGTGCAAACTAGCACCGGCCCGAAGGAGGGTACCGGGTTAGCGGCGTCGTCTGATGACTCATCTAAGGGAGGCTACATTGTCTGGAGAAAGAGGACCTGACGGGAGTGACTGACTTGTCACCATTTTAGCACTGGTGATTTTTCTCTCTTCTTCACCATTGTTCATGGAGGCCTGCATGCCTATTCTTGTCTGAGCTTGCACGCTCGTTTAATACATTCTAATACTCTATCTTGTCGTACCACATAGATACACTGCTCCGACTCACTGCCCAGATACTCTGATTTTGATTCTCACTGATTTACTGCTCTGACATACATTGATATACTGTCCCTAACATACTGTACATATACTATGGATGTGGCCTGCGTGCCTTTGGTTCTTCTTTTGGCCTGCGTGCCCAGACACACATACACACATTACTTTACTTATGATGGGTTGGGCCTTCATGCCCTTTGGTTGACACTTTTGATTATAATGGATGCCTTATGATTATTATACTATGAAAATTATTTTTGAATGCTTAATTTGATTGTGCATGACGTATGATTCATGAGTTGGAACCCTACTATACAAATTGCTTTTCTTGTTGCAAGTTGCTGACTGGGTCGTAACTATAGTTTGGGGCAAGCTAGCAAAATAGGGATAGGCTATCAAAATTTTTGCATAAAAAAAGTTTTAGTTGTGAGTTTTGAACTTGCGGCTGTGGGTTTTGTGTATGGCGGCCTAAAATTTCATGGAGAAAAGTTTGCGACCTGGATGTTTGAACATCACGGCCGTAGGATTTGAAGACAAAACATGATAGCCGTGAGATATGATGTGAAAGCCGTGGAAAAAAGATGGCAGCCGTGAGAAAAGTTTTTGGCGCGAAACTTTGAGCAGATTCAGTGGGTTCCTTCCATTTCTAGGTCTATAAAAGGGGCAACTGTTCTAGACCCCACTGTTCTAGATATCTTGCACTTTCTTTGCATTCTTCATGGCCCACTCTTACAACAACTCCCCGTTAGCTTAGATGAATGACTTTTCTCCGATTGAGCGCAAAAACGTCCTCAACTTTAGTCTAGATGCCTTATTCTCTTTGCAAACCCTGAGGGTCGATTAGCATCTTCTACCAGGAGCAACCCAGCTGTGGGACCCCGAGGTACATGTATTTTGTTTCGGTGTCGAGGAGTTATGTCTGATAGTGGAGGACTTTTCAGGTTGAGAAGAGGTCATTGTCCCCACGCCTTTCTCGAGTCCTAGGGACGGGTTGATGCAGCTTTGTGGTTATTCTAAACATGAGGCTTCTCTCATTATCCATGATGGGTTTCTTGATGTGGCACAGATCATAGACCGCTTCAGGCCTCAGGGATCTCATGAAGACTTCTCTTTTTAGCTTCAGTGCTGGTATGCTCTTTGTATCTGTCTTCTAGATCGTTTCCTCTTTGGACCTTCGGACGGGTGGGTTAGCTCTTCCTTGGTAGATATGGCTTATCAGATCTACGAGGGTCAGGATCCTGTCCCTTTAGTCCTTACTGAGATTGTCCTTGGGCTTGATGCAGCCTATACTAAGGGTGCTCCTTACTTCGCCGGTAGTGCTCTTTTGCTGCAGGTAGTATCTTAACTCTATTTTTTCTATATTTCTCTCAAGTTTTTCCACTTAGCTCTCCTTTTTTATCATTCTCTCAGATTTTTCTACTCAGCTCTCCTTTTCCATTATTCTCTCAGATTTTTCTGCTTTGCTCTGCTTTTTTTTTGTATTTCTCATATTTTTCCACTCAGCTCTCTTTTTTCATGTGTTTCTCTCAGATTTGGCTAATGGAGAACGTGAATCTGCTGGAGAAGCTCGTGTCTGAGAGTTACAGTGTGAAGTCCTTCACTCGTCATTAGGTTTATCACTTGGCAATGCCCCTGGCTGAAGATATCTTCCATGACTACTGCACTTGTGGGTTATTTGACGGTTCTGTTGGTCGGCCTGAAGCTGGCCACTTTCTATCATTCTTATTGCATTCTTTGTCAGTTCAGGCATACTTAATCTGCCCCGAGACTCCTATGAGTCATTTGTATAGTTCTCCGCATCGGGCCCCCTTCTTGGGTCTGTACTAGTGGGCTTGGCCTTCTCGATTGAGGATACCGGTTGTCGGGGATTTTGACAGTAGGCTTTCTGAGAGTTACAAGTCTTGGTTGCAAGCGGAGATAGAGCGGGGGGTAGGACAAGGAGGAGATGCAAAGAGGAGAAGAATTTGACTTTGCTTCATTGTGTCCCAATATCTTGCTTGTTTTCTCTCTTAATTTCCTATGATGAGGACTTGCGAGCCTCTCTTACTTTTAAAAATTGTATTGGTAAAACTCATTAATGAACGTTTCTGGCCTTCTGGTTTATGGTGACTTTTTAGAATTGTTCTTTAGATTTTTATTCTCGTAATATAACCATTTTATTAGAAAAACTTAAAACAAGTTTTTACATTGATCTTGCTACTTGAAACATGGTTGCAAAGGGGGGGAAATTTCAATTTAAAGGTTTAGGCCAAACTTCTTATAGAAGCTACCTACATATCCTGAAGAAAGGGAAATCTGGCAATAACGTAGTTCGAGGCTCGAGTTACACTCAAGTATTGACACTCTCCTTTTGCGAGCTTTCCCTCATGGATAGAACTTTTTGAGTTGGTCTGGGTTGATAGGTGTAGAGAAAACACTTTCATCCAGATCCATAAGGATGGCAACGCCTCCTAAGTTGAACTTGCCCCTTGGATCAAAGATTGTAGCTCTGATCTCTTTGAGGAATAAGTCACATTCCTTCAACTTCTGAGACTTAACCTTATCCTTCTCTGATATCCTTGAACATGAAATAGGGCTCTAAGCCTCCTTCCATCAAACAGGAGTAACTTTTCAAATCTTTCCATCTGCCATTCTGACGCGGAAATATTACTTTCAGCTATTCTTTTAAGAGACGGGATCTCAATTTCTATAGGTAGAGCTGATTCTATTCCGTAGACCAAAGCATAGGGCATTGTTCCAGTAGAAGTTCTAATCAATGTTCGGTATCCCTAAAGCGCAAATGGAAACTTTTTTCGCCAATCCTTACTTCCCTCTATCGTTTTCTATACGATCTTCTTCACATTCTTATTTGTAGCTTCCACGGCTCCATTGGTTTGCAGTTTGTACGATGAAGATTTGTGGTTGACAATCCAATACTCCTCCAAGAGATCTAAAACTTCTCCTTGAAAGTAGGAATCGTTGTCGGAGATTATCTCATGTTGAGCTCTGTACCGACATATGAGATTTTTCTTGATGAACCTGGCTACTTGGGAGGCCTTCAAGACTGAGTAAGAGGCAGCTTCAACCAACTTTGTGAAGTAATCAATTGCTACGAGGATAAATTCATGTCCATTCGATCCGTTGGGTGTAACCTTCCCTATCATGTTGATTTTCCAAATCGAGAACGACCAAGGCAAGGTCAAGTTATAAAGCAGAGACGGCGGTACATGTATGAGATTTGCGTGGATTTGGCATTTTTGGCATCTTCGGATGAACTGGTGGCAGTCTGTTTCCATTGTCATTCAAAAATACCCTTGGTGCAGGATCTTCTTTGCCGACATCATTCCAGTCATATGAGGTCCGCAAACTCCTCTATGGATCTCTCTCATCAACTCGCGTCCCTTTTCTGTGTCAACACAAAGCTTATTAACTCCAAGATATCCCCTTTTGTACAGTTTTCTTCCACAAATTACAAACTGTGCGACAAGTCTTCTAATAGTTCTCTAATCCTTTTCTGCCTCGACTAGGATATTCTCCATTCTTAATGAAATTCCAAATGTCGTGATACCATGGTAGCACGTCATTGGCTTCTTGGGTAATGGTGATGTTTCTGATTGTAGGTGTATCTCTCTGTTGAATCTCCAAAGACCTCATCCTTACCTCGGCCGGTATGTCTATCATTGATGCCAGAGTGGCCAAGGCATCGACGAACTTGTTCTGTAGTCTTGGAACATGGGTGAACTGTTAGAGTTGGAATACTGAAAATCATATTTTTAGTATTTAATTTTATTTTTTAATAAAATTATTTTTTTATTTTATGAGAATCTTTATGAGCAATGTATGTATATTATTTCTTTAATGTTATGCATGGATGTCCTATTCTGTACAGTATTTAATCTGGTGTGTAGAGTATGGCTTGCACACAGAAGATCAGATTTTAGGTTCTTGCAGAATATAAGTTTTATGTTCATAGTTTAGATGGAAATGGACAAACCATAAGTACGACTGTAGCATATAGGTTTAATAGATCTGTTTTGGTTACGGGGAACAAATAATAGCATCATCTATTGTTCTGACTCTCTGTGCTAGTATACTTTGTGTGTATTGAATGGGATATTTGGGGTAATTAATTTTATACTCATTATATAAATTAATTCACACCCCAAGGTTATTATGGATAGTGCTTATGCTATTAATCCTAAAATAATTATTAATTTGTGTACATTTAATATTCATTGTTTTGACTCATTAGAGGGAGCGATCTTATATGGGTTTATATTCCCGATGAGTTGGATAGCGATAATATTTATACGGTGAATATTAATTATTGACGGAATCTACGTCATAAAAGATCGAAATTGACGATATCCCCTTAAGGAAGCTTATAAGTTTTGACTGGGTAAAATCGTGCAGGTAGATTTGAATATCTGGTGATCAATTAAGTTAAGAAGAAGGGCTTAAAAAATTTAAAGATGTCGATTAAATTAAATTGTCAGTAATAAAATTTAATTGGCAGGTATCGAAAATCTTAACGTAGGAAAAAATATTAAGCATTTAATAATAGGAGCTCAATGCAAGAAGGTCTTGAGATTATGGGTCAGAGTGCAATTATAGTTCTTTAGTG